>KQ991802.1:158491-182110 GCA_001598015.1 Dorcoceras hygrometricum
AGTGAGACGCCTATCATGTAGAGTCTCAATGACGTTTCGAGTCGTGAGGACTAATCATTACAACCAAGACCTCGGACTTATCCACTCGACAAATGGTAACCACTTGGAAAGTCCGAACGAGGGTAGTTCGATAGATCACCAGGTCACTATCTATCTGCATGCTCAGAACATCACAATGTTCCCTACCAATGAAACATGGTACTTCGCATAGCAGATACTAGTCTCAAGCTCGGGCGGCCTTATCCTCATTTTGACGTCCTAATCGACTAGGAACTAATTCAGAATACACAGTGACTATTAGATGTATTTCATGATAGCCGTCATACCCACTATCACATCTAACATACACTATGGTGCACTCTAGGTCTTTTTTATCCAACACAATTGTTAACATTATATAAACATAAAGAAGATAAAGAATGCCATAAATAAATGCGAATATCATATATAAAGACTGTCATATACAAGAGTCTATAAACCCACACGCCACAAGTTGGCTAGTTGGGCATCTACTCTAACAAACAACAGATGTTTATATCCAGTCCCCCAGCCAGTCCTCATATAGGTTCTAAGCTCGAAGAGGTCGAAAAGATTGTTGCTTCACTGGACTCCAGAATAGTGCCTGTTGTCTATGGATTCCAAAATCAAGTTTGTGGATTCTCGACTTGGTTCTACGGATTGAAAACTTGAACAACTGTTGAATCTTTAGTCCTTTATAAAGCACGACATTGGTACCTCCAAGCGCGCCTTCTATGATAAGATAGATTTGGTGGCTGGAAATGTTAAGTCTTCTTAGACATCACTGGAAACCACCATTCTTCATCGTCGTACTGAGCATCAGCTTCAGCTAGCCAGTGATCTTGGATTTGTTAAACTATAGCTGGCTGAGTTGGTTTATCACCTCAAGAAGGCTGGTGATGCCAAAAATGGGGAAGGTGGCCAAAGTGGTAGTAGACCGGGGGAAGGATCTGGAAGACAAGGAGAAGGTCCAAGAAGCACAAGAGGTAAAGGACCAAACCCGAGCTATAGAATGGGTGAATATAGTAGCAGTTTAATAGGAGTAAATGTTTTTGAAGAAAGGACGGTTTTTATAAATTTTTGTATAGGACTAAATTGTTTATAGCCAAACAATTCTTTGTAATTTTCCAACGGTCTATAAAATCTCTTTTACGACCAAAGTTTTGTCATCACCAAAAAGGGGGAAATTGTTAGGGTAAATTTCAGAAGTTTTGGTGATGAAAAATAAATGAGAAATGAAAAACAAAAGAGATCAATCAAATCAAAGTGACAAGATCTGGACGAAGCTTAATACATTGGACGTAGAAACAAGATCGGAGCAGAGTCAAGCTGGTCAAGGAAAAACCAGCTCAGAGCATTCAGGTACGCTGGTTAAGGACAAACCAACAAAGGTAATGTGGTCAAGATGGTTGAGGTCAAACCAGCTCAGAATATTAAGGTGTGCTGGTTTAGGACAAACGATCTAGGTACTAGGCCATGCAGATACCGGTTCAAAAGATGCTTAACCAGATAATGGCAACTTATTTGAGAAAATTCGAAGAGCAAAGAACACTGGATTAGAGAATAGGAGAACAGTGATCTACAGCTGAGAGAACATATCGTAGATAGCAGACCAGCTGGAGTGATGAGTAACCAGCTGGAAGATCAGTTAGAGAAACAAGCTCAAAGCATATTAATTATACAAGTATTATGATGCTGAGGATATTAGTATACATGGATCAATATTCAAATCAGCATAAAACAGAGACAAGAGCAGTATGGTTTCGATCAAGATAAGAACACGATCAAGAAAAGCAGCTCGATATTGAGAAACCAGATCGGGAGACCAGCTAAGTTAAAGGTAACTTAGCAAATTGAATTTTTGAATGTTTGAAGTCTTGTACGTCCTGATGTGTGACATTTGACATCTCTGCACTGATAAGTAGTCGTTGAAACTGCTTCAAGCTTATACCAGATACGCAGAGATACAGTACAAACTGAAGACGGTGCAAAGTTGCTAAAAAGGGCAATGCAGTTAATGAAGATGTACTTTCATCGTACAAACATTTAAGACGCCACATACAATTCAATTTGGATACATTCAATATGTCTACTGGCTACATTTATTACCGTTGTATCCAAATGGTATATATTGAAGAGAAGAGCAGCTGTGAAGGGGTTACGGTTACAACACACAACGAAATCATTGAACACACGAGATAACAAGCCCTCACAAGCAAAATCAGAGTTCATCTAGAAACAGCTCCGAATGAAGGGTTGTATAAATCAAACCTTCTAGTGGAATCCTTATCATTGAGGAAGAAGGGGAGACGTATGAGAATATGCTCCGAATTTTCAGAAACAAATCTCTTGTCCCTACATCTTTTACATTCATGCATTTGATTAAATTTTTCACTGGTTGAATTGTGTTTTTTCCGCATAAAAATAATTTGATTACAGGAGACAACAGTAGTCACTAAGAACCTTCCTACCTGGTAACTCGGCTAAAAGTTTGCGTCAAGCTGTAAAATCTTAGAACAAATTTTCAAACCAAAAATTAGAAAAAGAGTTCATTCACCCCCCCTTCCCTCTGAACTCTCAAGCGTATTTTCGGTCCTAAAAAGTTGTGGTCAATAGAGGTACCGTTGGAAACCCCTTTCCAAACCCATCAGTTCCCTACCGATATTGTGGCCAGGAAGCGTGAAGTGGTAGAGTGTGCGTTCTTCGTTGTTCTCCCAGTCATGTTGTTCATCCAGGCTGGTCCTCGTGAATTGTAAGTGTTGTTCCTTGTCCTTGGTTTCGCTTAAGACTAGGTCGTTAACTGTATAGTAGGCCAGAGATGGATGTTGTAGTCTAGGGCTTGCTATCTCGTGGTCGGGTTTCAAGTTCTGCTCTGAGCTAGTTCTCGTTGTGTGATGGGCTAGTATTTTGTTTTTGTTGGCTGTTTTAGGTTTCTGAGTGCTTTCAGATCCTTTTTTTATCTCTGCGAGCTGCTAGCACTCTGGTTGCTCCTGAAGAAGAAGTGGTACAGCGTGCACGAGCTGTTCGGAGTTGATCTGGTGTTTGTGTTGTTTTGCAGTGAGCTTTGGTTTGGTATTTTGGTTAGAGCTGTTCAAGTACGGATTGATCTTATGATTACAGCTTTGAGATAGGCATGGGAATATATTTATGAGTTTTGAACAGCTGAGCCATGTGTTTTGTGTGTCGTAGCCTAAGCTGTTGTGTTCTGCATGCTGGTGCCTAAGATGTTTGCATACTGCTTGCTGTAGCCTGAGCTGTTTGTGTACTGCATGCTAATGTCTGGGCTATTTTGCGTACTGCATGTTGTTCTCGTTGTCGTGCGCAATACGTATCTCATAGTATGTTGTTTCATGGGTTTTGTTGTCATTGCAAGCATACACATCATGTTGAGCATTGTAATTCATCTGCATAGCATATTGGGCCCTTGGATCCTTGATAGCTTTGATCTATTGCTCTGTTTGAGTTTCTCTCGTGATGTGGTGCTGGGATGCATAATCACGATTGAGTGCACTGAGGATGCCGCGAGTCGCTCTTGTAATCCTCAGTTGCAGTGGGCTGGATAGAGGTGGCAGGTGGTTGTCTTACACTTGAGATTCCATTCGACCAGTCCGGTAGCGCTCGAAGGGTGTGTCGATGATGAGGCACTCTATTTTACATTGGCCGTGGTCGGGTAGCGGCCGATAACCCAATGATATTGCCATAGTTTTTTGTTTAACGTTCGTTTGGCTTCCGATTGATACCGATGATGTATTGTGCCTGTTGGGATCGATTTTTACCCTTTGTTAGAGTATGCAGAGGTTATTTAGTTAATAACCAGCATTTAGAGGGAATAACCAGATCGCTTAAAGATACTGAATTCAGTTAGACGCTGAAATCAGATTGCGCTAACTAAACTGGTTCCAGCTGGATGCTGAAACCGGATCGCTTTTGAGTATGACCAGCTCGGCGCTAAACTAGCGCAGTGAAAGAGCATGGTTCTAGCTAGTTGTTAAAACCAGCTCATTGAAAAGCCGTGCAATCTGGTTATTTTATTACTTGAGCTGAAATAGCTCAATGTTCTTGAATACTTGTGCACCGAGTTGTGTATCGAGATACAGATTGAGTAATGAATTTAAATCATGCGGAAATAACTCAAACTGTACTCTAAAATTCAAAAGCTCATTTAAACATTTTTATACACAGTTGTAAATATACAGTGCGTATGTATGAATGCAATAAAGAAGTAAAGAAGATACGTTGATTTGTTTATGGAAGTTCGTAGCAAACTCTCCTACATCTCCCCTTCTTCCAGAATCGGGAAGGATATCACTAGAAGACTTTGATTGCAGCGTCCCTACGCTACAACCCACTCTGACGACCCGCAGCCGCAAGAACTCCTAGCATCAACCACCGAACACTAAGACCGCAAGCTGTGTGACTAACAACACTTATTTAACGCCTCAGTGAGAAAGAAAACACACACTTCTTTAACATCTCAGTGCGAAAGACAACTAGACTTTTTTAACGTCTCTGTCCAAAGACTACAATGGAAGTCATTTTGATTTGATTTACTCAGCTAATCTATTCAGCTCTCTCAAAGTATATGTGAGTGAATCGTGTGTGAGATTTACAGTGTATGCATAAACTCTAAATAATTAAATCTCACACACACTGGGAAGTGCTCCTGGGCGAGCTGGTTTTTCATTGTCTTCTCAGGTTCAGTGTTGTTTGTTCTTCTGATGTTTACATTTTGGTTCACACAACACCGTTTCGACTTCGCTCTTCTCAGCTATGCTTCATTCAGCTGCTCGTGCTCTGTTTTATAGCTTTGCATGGAATGTTGTCTATTGGACACAAAGTAGTAGATGTTGAAAGGTCTTCTGACACTGTTTTAATTTGCTTCCTTTGTCAATAAATGCATCGCACGATTTTCTTCACTTTAATACCGTGAGCACTGTTCTGATAAGACAATACAAGCAAGTCGATTTGAATACTGAGAAGTGTTTGTCGTATAACATTGTATTCAAATCTCCTTGCTCATGGATTTGATAGCATCTTCCATTCTATCTGAGCTGGTTTGACTTTAACCAGCTTGCCAGCTTGTTCATCTCTGTTCTGCACTGAGCTGGTCTTTTTCGAGCTGGTTGCTTCTTCAAGCCGTTCAAAGCTCTCTTCTTCTCCTCTCGTTTGCAACCGCTCTTGAGCTGATCTTCATCATCTTCACAACTATGAGTTTCTCTATCTAGAAAATTTCATGACTTTGCTAGATAGAGTCCCTCCTTCTTGGATCAGCTCTTTATTTTATTGTTCAGCTAGTTTATCCTTAACCAGCTGGTTTCTAATCTGCTCCCTATATCTGAGCAGATTCTTCATTTGAGCTGTCCTCCAATCTGGTTTTCTTAGGTATGCCAGCTTTGTTTTATGGAGATTGTCCGAGTGCCCCCAGCATGCAGATTCTTCCTCTTCCTCTATCTTTTCATTAGAACAACTCTCATGTCCCAGCTGACCTCCCAGCAAGTCCTTCAGCTATTCGTTCAGTGAGGAATATTGTACACCGCTTGTGATCAGATCTGCACTCCATCACTGTGATTGTACCTGGATTCGCACTCAATCACTGCCCTTGTGCGTTGCACTTGATCTGCACTTGAGCAATTCTGCGCTTCATTCACTGCACTTGAACTCTGCTCTTCATTCTGCGCTTGAAATGCTCTTCTGCTTTTCCAAGCTGGTAATCTAGCTTGAGTCTTCTATAACCTGGTAAAGACAGTGTTGTTCTAGCTCGGGCGTTCCCTTACTGTACCAACAAAGATATCTCCAACTCGACCAGCTTGGGTGTCCCCTCACTGTTCCAGTTTGGATATCTCCCTGTTTCATAAAACAAGTGCACTGCACATATCACGAAAGCCGTTAGTCAAATAATAACAGCTTTTTTTTGAATCAAAACTTAGATTCTGATCTGTAGGAACAGATCCAACAATGCCCCTCATTCATGGCACAACATAATATATTGCATGGTACATCTGATTGCTGTTTCTTTTTGCTCTTCGTACTGGGTTTTAACCCCTTCCCTTTGGGGCTGTTTTGGTTGTGTATGTGGTTTTAAGGTTTCGCAGCTAGACCTGGTGGTGCGTCAGCGGTGGAGCCCCATAGGCGTCGTTGCGTTCCTAGTTATTTATATGGTCCATCGAGTCATTTACCATGGGATGTCTTGAATAGTTGTGTTTTTAAAGATTCGATGTTTTTGTAGTTGAGATTACCAGGGGATTGTTTGAGAGATTTTTTATGAGCTATTACTTGACTTTTCTATAAGTCGGTATTTTGAGTATTCGCGTTACTTTAAAGATGTGAGACTTGAAAATGTAATAGAAGATTAAATGTTGGATTAATTGGTTTTTTAAGGAATTCTGGTGGTTCAGATTTCTATTTGAAGGTTGTTTGCAATTTTTGGGTCAGATTTCACATTTAGAGCAATTCTGAAAGTTTTCGTATTTTTGAGTTTTGTCTAAGTGTTGGATTTAGTCGTTGTATTGCTACCAGTTGTTGCGAGAGAAGCAGCAGCAACGCTGACGTGGATTTCAGACGTTGGTGTTGTAGTCACAAGAATCAGCAGACAACGTTATAGAACCCTGAAGCGACGAAGTTTTGGTGGATAGGAACCAGCTGGTGGTTTTTTAGCGCGTTTATTAGTAGCGACCAGTCGTTGGGTGAAACTACGTCGTTTTGGGAATTCAGCAGTTGGTGTGTTTCCTCTAGTAGCGATCAACTGTTGGGTTATGCGACGCCGTTTGCATTTAGTTGAAACGCAACGTTTTGGATATCAGCTGGTGGTCGCGTTATACATTTACTGTTGAGGAATCTGATGCGTTACTTTATCCAGTCGCTGGTTTTGGTTGATCAGCTGTTGACAGTAAGGATGACGTGTTCTATGCGACGTCGTTTGGTTAAGTTGATGCGACGCCGTTTTGCGTAGCATTGTTTGAGGATTCAGCTGTTGGTTTATTTTGCGATTGCTGGTTGTGTTAACAGCAATGCCTGCTGGTTGGGTTCTCAGTGGTCGACTAGTTTTGTCGGTGGAACTCGCTCTTGCTGCTGTCAGCTGGTGAGAAGTATATATATATGAGAAGACTTGGTCTTCGACTAAGATATCAGATTCCATACTTAGCGAAATAATTCTCCCGATTGCTGTTCTTCGCTTCGGACCCTAGAACACTGTTCATCGTAGCATTCTCCGGCAATTCCCGTCGTTTCTGGTCACTGTTTAGTACGTTTGAGGTAGAGTTGGACTCCTCTCGTGAAGCTCTTTCATTCTATACCATTCTCGAAGGCTGTTGTTAGCTGGAAGTAAGATCACGAAGTTGTTTACTTCGGCCGTGTGTTCGCTATTCAGGTAGCCTTTCGAATTAGCGATAAGATCTTACCTTAGAGCTTTGTTATTGAGCTTCCTGTTGAGTAGAATGGTAGAGTGATTGCTGGTTGTAGTGTATAACTCCCAGCCGTAAGTTACTGTTAATTACCGTGACCTTCTGTGTAGCTTTTGAGATCTGTGCGTTGTGTGATTAGCAGGTTTCAACCAGATCTCTCGGGTCCCTTGTTGTGGTAATTGTGCTCAGAATTAAGGTACGGATTTGGAGCTTGTGAATCAGCAGGTTTATGGCTTGAGTGAAATGTAGCTGCTGATTTAAGGTACGGATTTGGAGCTTGTGAATCAGCAGGTTTATGGCTTGAGTGAAATGTAGCTGCTGATATCTTGAGATGGTTGTGTATATTTGCTGTTGTGGTTGCTGTTTTGCATATGAGTTATGCTAGTTGTTTCATACACGCATTATCATCTCATTTCAGCTATTGCAGCCATTGCTTTGTTGTTGTTGCTCTGTTTCTTACCAGGATGCGAGGGCGAGCGGTGATTCCGCACTCTCATCTCCCTGCTGAGATTTTTTAGCCCCTATGCGCCTAGTAGTTAACTACCACAGTTCATAGGTTGGGCAACGACAGGTCGAGCTGTTGATGCATCTGGTATTGGTGGGCGGGTAGGGGTGAGTGGGTAGCGCCCACATGTCCTACACTCATCGTGGCCACACATATCTATTGCAGATTCCGTTGAGCTGTGCATTGAGTTCTTTAGCTCCCTTCCTTGTTTGTAGCCTTCGGCTGTTGTCCCTGGTCTCATGCATAGCATCTGCATTTTATTCTTGCTATTTACTGCTGTTTTGTAGTTGCTCTCCGTACTGGGGTTTGACCCCATGTCCCTCTGGGACTTGGTTGTTTTGTTGTCGGTGTTGTTTTCAGGGAATCCAGGTTTTACAGCTGGTCGTGGATTTCACCTAGCTGGAGGTGCTCCAGGAGGTGGTTAGAGTGTCCCAGTTATGTATATTATTTATATGCACTGGTATCACCGCGGGTGGGATGTCCCGGGTGATTCTTAGTTTATTGTAGCTGGCTCATAGCCAAGGGTTACCATTTTCTGTGCTGCCTTGTTGTTTGTTGTAGCCTTTGTTTGGTTGGTTTTGTTAGCTGGGATATCTATTTTGAGTATTGTCGTATTTAAATTATATAGTTTTAAACCGTCAGGCCAAAAATTTTACCCGCTTTTTAGTAGCTTCGGCTTGTGTTTATGTGATTTTACTCTGTTGTGAGCACAAGGCCTGACATTTTTGGTATCAGAGCTTAAGCTGGGATAAGCTCGATTTCTTTGATCACACTTGAGTCTAGGCACAGTGTCGTGTGTTGCATGTGCTTGACCTATGTGATTATGTGATGCATATTGTTGTGATATCTATGTTGTATCTGTTCTATGTTGTCTTATCCTGTTGAGTGTCTTCGTATATACCGCCTAGACGTAGAGCTAGAGGTAGGGGCATTTTCAGGAGTCGGAGGGACAGAATGAAGATCGGCGTAGTGCTCCTAGTCGTACTCGTAGTAGACATGATGAGGAGGAGGAAGTTGGTGACTTGCCTACCCCTGTGGAGAGGATGGACGTTGTGATAGCGACCTATGTGATTATGTGATGCATATTGTTGTGATATCTATGTTGTATCTGTTCTATGTTGTCTTATCCTGTTGAGTGTCTTCGTATATACCGCCTAGACGTAGAGCTAGAGGTAGGGGCATTTTCAGGAGTCGGAGGGACAGAATGAAGATCGGCGTAGTGCTCCTAGTCGTACTCGTAGTAGACATGATGAGGAGGAGGAAGTTGGTGACTTGCCTACCCCTGTGGAGAGGATGGACGTTGTGATAGCGAGGTTTCAGAGGATGAACCCTCAGGTTTTCAATGGCAATGAGTCAAGCGAGGATGCAGATTCGTGGCTTCGGAATATCACTGGTCTTTTCGATCGTGTCCAGTATGACGACGAGCTTCGTTTGAGTTTGGTGACCCTTCAGCTGAGGAAGGGTGCAGAGCGCTGGTGGCGAGGTGCTTCTAGTACTTTGTTGGAGACTGGCGTTGGGATTACTTGGGACAGTTTTTGCGAGACTTTTAGGCAGGAGTATGTTCCTGAGTCGTACGTGAACGCCCGTGAGCGGGAGTTCCATCATCTGGAGCAGGGTTCGATGTCTGTTCGCGAGTATGCTAGGAAGTTTTCTTCTTTGTTAGCGTACGTCCCTCATATTTCTGGCCGGGAGAGGGCCAATAGGACCAGATTTTAGAGGGTTTGAATGAGGAACTCTATCAGATGGTGCTGACAAGCAAACCCAATACTTATGCGGAAGCAGTTGACAATGCTATCGATATTGAGGAGGGTTTGAGGAGTCGTCGTGCTCGTAGGTAGCAGGTAGTGCAGGGTGTTCATCCCGCTGTTCAGGGAGCACAGTCTTTGCAGTCTTCCCAGTCAGCCCATCAGCCCCAGCAGCAGTAGCAGCCGCAGGTGGCATAGCAGTCTGGCTGTCAGAGGTTTCGACCCCGCAGTCAACAGTTCAAGAAGAAGTCTGGTTCGGGCTCTTCTGGTTCAGGTAGCTCGAGTAGCAGCGGTTCTCAGGCATAGTTTTGTGGTTATTGTGGTGGCAAGCATCCTTCGACCCAGTGTGTCGGTGTTCAGGGCTCATGCATATATGTGGTCAGTTTGGGAATTTCGCTAGGGTGTGTCCGTCAGCTGGATCGTAGCAGGCCGTAGCCCCGTCTCAGGGTCGTGGAGGACAGTCTAGGGGTCGTCCCCCTCAGTTTCAGCAGCCCAGGATTGGTGAGACTCAGTTCAGGCCGTTCCAACAGCCTGGTCCATCGCGATTCGGACAGTCGTCTCAGCCGTTCTATTCTGGACCTCTGCATGCTTAGGCCAATGCCATTACTAGGTAGCAGGCATAGAGACACCGAGCAGGGTGATTGGAGGTACATGTATTGTTTTCGATTTTCCTGCGCGTGTGTTGTTTAACACCGGTGCATCGCATTATTTTATCTATGATTCTTTTTTCATTGAGCATGGTTTGCATACCATTTCTTTGTGCGACGTCGTGTCTGTTTCTACCCCGGGCGGTGTGAGCCTGTTCTCTCAGGAGGTTTTGTTAGATGTCGTTTTGAGATTCGAAGAGCATGTGTTGGTGGCGAATCTGATCCGTCTGATGTTGTGGGATTCCGATTGCATTGTTAGGATGGACGTGTTGTCCAACTATAGGGCCTCCGTGGATTGCTTCCATGGGATTGTTCGTTTTAGGCCTTTGTCTGGCGAGAAGTGGGACTTCTACGGCCAGGATTCTCGATCTAAGATCCCGTTAGTCTCCGCGATGGAGATGTTCAGTTTGATGTCCTTAGGGAATGTGGGTTTCATGATCTACGCTTTGGATGCGTCTTCTTCTTCCCGTGTGCAGCTCAGCGATGTTCCCGTGGTGCGACATTTTCCCGATGTGTTTTCGGAGGAGATTCCTGGTTTTCCTCCAAGGCGAGAGATTGACTTCAGCATAGAGCTGGTGCCTGGCACAGCTCCGATTTCTCATGCCCCGTATCGTTTGGCTCCTGCGGAGTTGAGAGAACTCAAGGTGCAGTTGGACGATTTGCTGGAGAAAGGTTTCATCCGACCTAGCATGTCGCCGTGGGGAGCGCCCATTTTGTTTGTGAAGAAGAAGGATGGCTCAATGCGGATGTGCATTGATTTTCGCCAGTTGAATAAAGCGACTGTCAAGAACAAGTACCCTTTACCCAATATCGATGATCTGTTTGATCAGCTGCAAGGTTCTGCGGTGTATTCGAAGATTGACTTGCGTTCAGGGTACCATCAGCTGAGAGTAAGAGATCAGGATGTCGCAAAGACTGCTTTTCGTACGAGGTACGGACACTTCGAGTTCCTGGTTATGCCGTTTGGGTTGACCAATGCGCCTGCAGTCTTTAGGATTTGATGAACCGGGTCTTTAGAGAGTTCATTGATCAGTTTGTAATTGTGTTCATTGATGACATCTTTGTATATTCTAAGACTCCTTTGGAGCATAAGGAGCACCTGAGAATTGTCCTTTAGACGTTGAGAGACCAGCAGCTAGCTGAGAGTAAGAGATCAGGATGTCGCAAAGACTGCTTTTCGTACGAGGTACGGACACTTCGAGTTCCTGGTTATGCCGTTTGGGTTGACCAATGCGCCTGCAGTCTTTAGGATTTGATGAACCGGGTCTTTAGAGAGTTCATTGATCAGTTTGTAATTGTGTTCATTGATGACATCTTTGTATATTCTAAGACTCCTTTGGAGCATAAGGAGCACCTGAGAATTGTCCTTTAGACGTTGAGAGACCAGCAGCTGTGTGCTAAATTCTCCAAGTGCGAGTTTTGGCTTGATTGCGTCGTTTTTTTGGGTCATGTCATTTCAGCCGAGGAGATTTCTGTGGATCCCCGTAAGGTTGATGCTGTTTTGAAATGGTAGAGTCCCAGGAATGTATCCGAGATTCGCAGTTTTTTGGGTCTGGCTGGCTATTATCGTCGTTTCATCGAAGGATTTTCTAGCATAGCAAAGCCGAGGACTCAATTGACTCAGAAGGACAAGCGGTTTGTGTGGACTGAGCAATGCGAGAATGCATTTCAATTGCTCAAGGAGAAACTGACTACTGCACTTGTGTTGGCTCTGCCGTCCGGATCAGGTGGTTTCGTTATTTGTTCGGATGCTTTGCTCAATGGATTGTGCTGTGTTTTGATGCAGAATGGTCGAGTCATTGTGTATGCCTCGCGGCAGTTGAAACCGCATGAGACTCGTTATCCAGTCCATTATCTAGAGCTAGAAGCCGTGGTCTTTGCGTTGAAGATCTGGCATCATTACCTGTATGGCGAGCAATTTGTGGTATACTCGGACCACAAAAGTTTGCAGTATCTGTTTTTCCAGCCTGACTTAAATATGAGACAGCGTCGTTGGATGGAGCTGCTAAAGGACTTTGATTGCGATATCAAGTATCAGTGTCAGGCCTCGTGATCAAAACAGAGTAAAAACACACAACACATGCGGAAGCTATTAAAAAGCGGGTAAAATTTTCGCTTTTGTCCTGACGAGTTAAAACCATCTAATTTAGAATAATACGATACTCAAAATAGATATCCCAGTTTAAGAAAATAACCACAGGCGGGCTACCAGCCAACAATAAACAATATAGCATAACATCAACATGTATCAGACTCCAACAACAAAAAACAACAACAAAGCACAAGGCATCCCCTGGCTAGGAATACTGATACATATAAATATGCTATACGCAACTGGGATACTCTAACCACCTCCTGGGGCACCACCAGCTGGATTAAAACCACGACCAAGCCCCAGAGGGACATGGGGTCAAACCCAGTACAGAGAGCAACTATAAAACAACAGTAAACAGCAAGAATAAAATGCAGATGCTATGCATGAGGAAGGAGACAACAGCTCAACGGAATCTGCAACAGAATATGTGGCCACGGTGAGTGTAGGACATGTGGGTGCTACCCACTCACCCCTACTCGCCCACCCTTACCAGATGCATCAACAACCCAACGTATGAACTGTGGTAGCTAACCACTCGGCGCATAGGGGAATGAGAGTGCGGTATCACCGCTCGCCCTCGCATCCTGGTAAGAAAACAGAGAAATAACAACGAACAAAGGCTGCAATAGATGAATGGAATGCGTGTATGCAACATGCTGGAACATCAAACATATAACCATATGTAACACAACAATTACAAACGGTAAGCATACAAATTACAAGCTCAAGATCCGTACCTTGTACTTCTGTGCAACAATTACCACAAAACAGGCCCGAGAGATCTGGATTGCAACGTGCTAAATACACGCAACAGATCTCAGGCTCAACACAAAAGGTCACGGCCAACTATAGAAACTCACGGCTGGGAGTCATTCACTCCACCAGCGATCAAATCCAACAATACCACTAACATGAAGCTTAAACAAAGGCTAATACTAAGATCTCAAAAACAATTCGAAGTTCTACCTCAATGACGCAACACACGGCCGAAGACAGCAACTTTGAGATCTCGCTCTAGACAAAAACAGCCTCCAAGAATGGTATAGAAAGGAAGAGCTTCTCGATAGGAGTCCAACGCTACCTTGCACGTACCAAACAACGGTCGGAAACGACGGGAATTCACCGGAAAAGCTCACGGTGAACAGTACTAGGGTTCGAAGAACAGAGGTCGACAACCAAGATAATATTTCGCTAAGTATGGGATCTGGTGATTAAAATCGAATACCATGTCTTCCTTAAATAAATCTCGTGACCGCTGAAATATGGTTGAAATCATTCACCGACAAAAATAGATCCCTCTACAAGATAACGCATGCGCTAACAAAACGGCGTCGCTCAGGACACGTCATCAAATCTGGTCGCTACCGCTAAACGCTGGAAACACGTTACGCACACAACAGTGATCGCTACAGGAGAGTTGACCAACGTTGACGTCTGTTCCCAAAACTCGCGCTACTCACAACAGATCTCTCCTTACGCAAGCAGACCTCTGCCTAGCGCTAGACCAAATACGACGTCGCACCAACTTATCCAAACGACAGCGTTTCCATAAAATAAAACGATGCAGCTTCGCACACGTCAACAAATCTGAAGACAGCTCGCTAACGCTAAAACATTGATTGCTGGCAACAGATCTCTCCCACAAGCGTTCACCAAAACGGTACCGTTTTCTTCACGCTACAGGAACTTGCTGCCAACATTCAAAATAACACAAGCGCTAACAGATAACCTTACGTCATCACATCTGATTTCTAACTCAACCAAAACTTCAACAGCAAAGCTTACGTCAGCAATTGCGTAGCGCAACAGAAAACATGACGTCATCAAATCTGCCATCAGATTCAAACTCTAAAAATTACAAAATTTCCAGAATTGCTCCAAGTGTGAAATCTGACCCGAAAATGCAAACAAAACATCCAAACAGAAATCTGAACCACCAGAAATCTCTAAAAACCGATTAATTCCAACAAATTAATCTTAATTACATTTTAGGTCTCACATTTCTCCTCCACTTAAAAGGATTTCGTCCCCGAAATCAAACAACAATCTGGAAATACAACTCAACAACAGCAAGCCAAAACAAAAATCGCCCAACACATGGCCAAGAGTTTAAGATAACTGAGCAAACAATTAACAACAACTAGGGAAGAAATACAACCAAAAGCTACAAACTACTGGAAATTTAGCTCAACAGCTACTCAAACAGATGCGGCCACTCGCACTGCATCTTTTATTCCAGCTCCCAAGTAGCTTCTTCCCTTCCATGTTTGCTCCATTGCACCATCAACAAACGGAATGGTATTATTCCTCAACTGTTTCTCTTTTCTGCCAAGAATTTGCAAGGGATATTCTAGATAACTCAACGTCTGATCTAGCTCCACCTCGTCAGTCGTAAGCACATGAGACCGATCTGGCTCATACTTCCTCAACATGGAAACATGAAAGACGTCATGAAGAGAAGACAACTCTGACGGCAACAACAGCCGATACGCTAAAGGGCCAATCCTTTCAACAATCTCATACGGTCCGACGTAACGAGGGGTTAACTTTCCCTTGTGTCCAAAGCGCATGATACTGCGAAACGGAGAAACTTTGAGAAATACACGATCACCAACCTGAAACTCAAGAGGTCGACGCCTCTTATTCGCATAACTGGCTTGGAGATCTTGGGCAGCTTTCATCCGCTGTCTAATAAGATCCACATGATCTTTCATTTGCTGCACAAAGCCAGGGGCAGATAGCTGCTTCTCCCCCCACTTCTTCCGAACATACCGGCGATCTGCACTTTCTACCATATAAAGCCTCAAACGGCGCCATGCCAATCGTCACCTGATAGATGTTATTGTAGGAAAACTCTACTAAAGACAACGCGTCTTGCCAGCTACCTCCAAAATCCAACACAACAGCTCGTAACATATACTCCAACGTTGGGATAGTTCTCTCAGATTGGCCATCTGTCTGGGGGTGATATCAGTGCTCATTGCCAATCTGGTACCCAAATCTGTTTGCAAACTCTTCCAAAACCTGGAAGTAAACCTCGGATCTCGGTCGGAAACAATCGAAATAGGCACACCGTGAAGTCTAACCACAAAATCAACGTACAGCTTCGCCATTTTCTTCAATGAGAAGGTCATCCCATAGGGAATAAAATGTGCAGACTTCGACAAACGGTCTATAACCACCCAAATAGCATCGCATCCTCTGCTGGAACGAGGCAAATGCATCACGAAATCCATAGCAATGTGCTCCCAACTCCATTGGGGCACTTCCAAACTCTGCAACTGACCACCGGGTCTCATCCTTTCGGCCTTTACAATCTGACAGTTCAAACAACGAGCGACAAAACCAGCAACATCGCACTTTAGGCCAACCCACCAAAATTGCGGCTTCAAAGCATGGTACATCTTCCGTGCACCAGGATGAACACTATGTCTGCTACAGTGCGCTTCTCGAAGGATCTCTTCCTTAAAATCAATCAAATTGGGCACAACCAACCTGCCCGGAAATGCAAACAACCATCGGAAGAGACAGAATAATCCTCAAGTCCGCCAGCCCTGACCTTTAACCTCAACTCGTGGATAGACGGATCAGTCCTCTGAGCTGCTCGAATACTCGAAACAATATGTGGTTCCACTTGGAACGATGAAACCACAACGCAATCCTCAGCCGGGTAGAATCTCCAACCCGTAGTGTTAAGATGCTCTTGATCCTTAGAGATGTACAACGACACAAGCATCTCACTAGCCTTCCTGCTCAAAGCATCAGCTACTACGTTCGACTTCCCAGGCTGGTACTTGATCTCGCAGTCAAAGTCCTTTAGTAACTCCATCCACCGACGCTGTCTCATATTGCTGGTACTTGATCTCGCAGTCAAAGTCCTTTAGTAACTCCATCCACCGACGCTGTCTCATATTTAGGTCAGGCTGCGAAAACAAATACTGCAAACTTTTGTGGTCGGAGTACACCACAAACTGCTCGCGATACAGGTAGTGACGCCAGATCTTCAACGCAAAGACCACCGCTGCTAACTCCAAATCATGGACTGGGTAACGAGTCTCGTGCGGTTTAAACTGCCGCGAGGCATACGCAATGACTCGACCATTCTGCATCAAAACACAACCCAATCCGTTAAGCGAAGCGTCAGAACAAACAACGAAACCACCTGATCCGGATGGCAGAGACAACACTGGAGCAGTAGTCAATTTCTCCTTAAGCAGTTGAAAAGCATTCTCGCACTGCTCAGTCCAAACAAAACGCTTGTCCTTCTGAGTCAATTGAGTCATTGTCTTTGCTATACTAGAAAAATCCTCAATGAAGCGACGATAATAGCCAGCCAGACCCAAGAAACTACGAATCTCGGAAACATTCCTGGGACGCTCCCAGTTCAGAACAGCATCAACCTTACTGGGATCCACCGAAATCCCCTCGGCTGAAATCACATGTCCCAAGAATACGACGCGATCCAACCAGAACTCACATTTGGAAAACTTTGCATACAACTGCTGGTCTCTCAGCGTCTGAAGGACAGTACGCAAATGTTCCTTGTGCTCCAAAGGAGTCTTCGAATAGACTAAGATGTCGTCGATGAACACGATCACAAACTGATCAATAAACTCGCGGAAAACTCTGTTCATCAGATCCATGAAAACTACTGGGGCATTCGCCAATCCAAACGGCATCACTAGAAACTCGAAATGCCCGTACCTAGTACGAAAAGCAGTCTTCACGACATCTTGTTCTCTCACTCTCAGCTTATGGTACCCTGAACGAAGATCAATCTTTGAATACACCGCAGAACCTTGCAACTGATCAAACAGATCATCGATTCTCGGCAAAGGGTACTTGTTCTTCACAGTGGCTTTGTTCAATTGGCGAAAATCAATGCAAATCCGCATTGAGCCATCCTTCTTCTTCACAAATAAAATGGGCACTCCCCACGGTCACATACTAGGTCGGATAAAACCTTTCTCCAGCAAATCATCTAACTGCACCTTGAGTTTTCTCAACTCCGCAAGCGCCAGACGATAAGGAGCACGTGAAATCGGAGCTGTGCCAGGCACCAGCTCTATGCTGAAGTCAATCTCCCGCCTCAGAGGGAAACCAGGAATCTCCTCCGGGAACACATCCGGGAAATGTCGCACCACAGGAACGTCACTAAGCTGAACGCGGGAAGCAGAAGACGCATCCAAAGCGTAGATCATAAAGCCAGCATTCCCAAAAGACAACAAGCTGAACATCTCCATCGCTGAGACTAAGGGAATCTTCGATCTAGAATCCTGGCCATTGAAGTCCCACTTCTCGCCATACAAAGGCCTAAAACGAAAAATTCCATGAAAACAATCCACAGAGGCCCTATAGTTGGACAATACATCCATCCCAACTATGCAATCGAAATCCCACAGCATCAATCGGATCAAGTTCGCTAACAAGACATGCTCACCAAACCGCAACACACCATCTAACAAAACCTCTTGGGAGAACAAGCTCACACCACCAGGGGTAAAAACAGAAACGGCATCTCGCAAAGAAATGGTACACAGACCATGATCAACAACAAACGAATCAAAAATAAACAAATGCAATGCACCGGTGTCAAACAACACACGTGCAGGAAAATCGAAAACAAGGCAAGTACCTACGATCACCCGACTCGGTGTCTCCTCGGCCTGCTCCCTAGTGATGGCGTTAACCTGAGCATGCTAGGGTCCAGAGAAGAAAGGCTGAGACGACTGTCCGAACCGCGATGGACCAGGCTGCTGAAACGGCCTAAACTGCGTCTCACCTAATCGAGGCTGCTGAAACTGAGGGGAACGACCCCTAGACTGACCTCCTCGACCCTGAGGCTGCGTCGCGGTCTGCTAAGATCCAGCTGACGGACACACTCTAGAAAAATGCCCGTACTGACCACAAAGGTTGCAGGAGCCCTGCACACCAACACACTGCGTAGACGGATAGTTTCCACCGCAAAAACCACAAAACTCAGCCCGAGAACCACTGCTACTCGAGCTGCCCGAACCAGAAGAGCCAGAACCCGACTTCTTCTTGAACTGCTGACCGCGGGGTCGAAGCCTCTGACGGCCAGACTGCTGAGCCACCTGCTGCTGATGTTGCTGCTGCTGGGGCTGGTGGGCTGACTGGGAGGACTGTGAAGACTGCGCTCCCTGTAAAACAGGACGACTAACCTGCACCGCCTACTGCCTAAGAGCACGACGACTCTGCAAACCATCCTCGATATCAATAGCAGTGTCAACTTCTTCAGCATAGCTCTTGGGTTTGCTGGTCAACACCATCTGATACAACTCTTCGTTCAAGCCCTCAAGAAATCTAGTCCGCTTGGCCCTTTCCCGGCCAGAAACATGGTGAACGTACGCCAACAGAGAAGAAAACTTCCTAGAATAATCCCGAACAGTCATGGAACCCTGCTCCAAATGGTCGAACTGCCGCTCCCGAGCGTTCACATAAGACTCGGGTACATACTCTTGTCGGAAGGTCTCGCAGAAACTGTCCCAAGAGATCCCAACACCGGTCTCTAACAAGGTACTCGAAGCGCCTCGCCACCAGTGCTCTGCAGCCTTCCTAAGCAAGAGGGTCGCTAAACTCAGCCAAAGATCATCGTCATACTGCACCCGATCGAAAAGACCAATGATATTCCTGAGCCATGAGTCTGCATCCTCACTGGACTCATCACCATTAAGACTGGAGGGTTCATCCGCTGAAACCGTGCTATAACAAAATCCATCCGCTCCACCGGGGGAGGCAAGTCACCAACTTCCTCCTCCTCCTCATGCCTACTACGAGAACGACTAAGAGCGCTACGCCGATCCTCATTCTGTCCTGCCGATTCCTCAAACTGCCCCCTACCTCTACCACGACGTCTAGGCGGCATCTACGAAAACACTCAACAGGATCAAGCAAAACATAACAAGTACAGAATATAACACAGAAATATGCAGCACATAGTCACAACACTGTGCCAAAACTCAAGTGTGATCAAAGAAATCGAGCTTATCCCAACTTAAGCTCTGATACAAAAAATTTCAGGCCTCGTGATCAAAACAGAGTAAAAACACACAACACATGCGGAAGCTATTAAAAAGCGGGTAAAATTTTCGCTTTTGGCCTGACGAGTTAAAACCATAGAATTTAAAATAATGCGATACTCAAAATAGATATCCCAGTTTAAGAAAACAACCACACGCGGGCTAGCAGCAAAAAATAAACAATATAGCATAACATCAACATGTATCAGACTCCAACAACGAAAAACAACAACAACAAAGCACAGGGCATCCCCTGGCTAGGAATACTGATACATATAAATATGCTATACGCAACTGGGATACTCTAACCACCTCCTGAGGCACCACCAGCTGGATTAAAACCACGACCAGCTGTAAAACCTGGGTTCTCTGAAAACAACACAACAAGAAAAACAATCAAGCCCCAGAGGGACATTTTTCTAGAGTGTGTCCGTCAGCCCAGTACGGAGAGCAACTATAAAACAGCAGTAAACAGCAAGAATAAAATGCAGATGCTATGCATGAGGAAGGAGACAACAGCTCAACGGAATCTGCAACAGAATATGTGGCCACGGTGAGTGTAGGACTTGTGGGTGCTACCCACTCACCCCTACTCGCACACCCTTACCAGATGCATCAACAACCCAACCTATGAACTTTGGTAGCTAACCACTCGGTGCATAGGGGAAATGAGAGTGTGTAATCACCGCTCGCCCTCGCATCCTGGTAAGAAAACAGAGAAATAACAACGAACAAAGGCTGCAATAGCTGAATGGAATGCGTGTATGCAACATGCTGGAACAGCAAACATATAACCATATGTAACACAACAATTACAAACGGTAAGCATACACAGCTCTAACACAGAGCAAAAACGTCACCCAACAATCCAAACACAGCCGGAAACGCAAACAACCATCGGAAGAAACAGAATAATCCTCAAGTTCGTCAGCCCTGACCTTCAACTTCAACTCATGCCAACAATACCACTAATAGGAAGCTTAAACAAAGGCTAAAACTAAGATCTCAACAACAATTCGAAGTTCTACCTCAACGACGCAACACACGGCCGAAGACAGCAACTTCGCGATCTTGCTCTAGCCAACAGCAGCCTCGAAAAATGGTATAGACAGGAAGAGCTTCTCGAGAGGAGTCCAACGCTACCTTGCACGTACCAAACAACGGTCGAAAACGACAGGAATTCACCGAAAAAGCTCACGGTGAACAGTACTAGGGTTCGAAGAACAGTGGTCGACAACCAAAATAATATTTCTCTAAGTATGGGATCTTGTGCTTAAAATCAAAGACCAAGTCTTCCTTAAATAAATCTTGTGACTGCTGAAATCTGGTTGAAATCATGCACCGACAAAAACAGATCCCTCTACAAGATAACGCATGCGCTAACAAAACAGCGTCGCTCAGGACACGTCATCAAATCTGGTCGCTACCGCTAAACGCTGGAAGCACGTTACGCACACAACAGCGATCGCTACAGGAGAGTTGAACAACGTTGACGTCTGTTCCCAAAACTCGTGCTACTCACAACAGATCTCTCCTTACTCGAGCAGACCTCTCCCTAGCGCTAGACCAAATACGACGTCGCACCAACTTATCCAAACGAAAGCATTTCCATAAAATAAAAACGACGCAGCTTCACACACGTCAACAAATCTGAAGACAGCACGCTAACGCTAAAACATCGATCGCTGGCAACAGATCTCTCCCGCAAGCGTTAACCAAAACGGTACCGTTTCCTTCACGCTACAGGAACTTGCTGCCAACATCCAAAATAACACAAGCGCTAACAGATAACCTTACGTCATCACATCTGATTGCTAACTCAACCAAAACTTCAACAGAAAAGCTTACGTCAGCAATTGCGTAGCGCAACAGAAAACATGATGTCATCAAATCTGTCAACAGATTCAAACTCGAAAAATTCCAAAATTTCCAGAATTGCTCTAAGTGTGAAATCTGACCCGAAAATGCAAACAAAACATCAAAACAGAAATCTGAACCACCAGAAATCTCTAAAAACCGATTAATTCCAACAAATTAATCTTACTTACATTTTAGGTCTCACAATCAGCCTGAAAAATCGAACATAGTTGCCGATGCTTTGAGCAGGAAGGCTAGTGAGATGCTTGCTTCGTTGTATATCTCTAAGGATCAGGAGCATCTTAATACTACTGGTTGGAGATTCTACCCGGTGGAGGATTGTGTCGTGGTTTCTTCTTTCCAAGTGGAGCCACAGATTGTTTCGACTATTCGAGCAACTCAAAGGACTGATCCTTCCATCCATGAGTTGAAGTTAAAGGTCAGGGCTGGAGAACTTGAGGATTATTATATTTCTTCTGATGGTTGTTTGAGGTTTCGTGGCAGGCTGGTTGTGCCTAACCTCATTGATTTGAAGGAGGAGATCCTTCGGGAAGCACACTGCAGCAGACATAGTGTTCATCCTGGTGCACGGAAGATGTACCATGCGTTGAAGCCGCACTTCTGGTGGGCTGGCCTGAAGAGCGACGTTGCTGGTTTCGTTGCTCGTTGTTTGAACTGTCAGATGGTAAAGGCCGAAAGGATGAGACCTGGTGGTATCTTGCAGAGTTTGGAAGTGCCCCAATGGAATTGGGAGCACATAGCTGAGGCTTTGTACGACAGGAAGTTCAGATCGCCATTATGTTGGGAATAAGTGGGGGAGAAGCAGCTATCTGCCCCAAACTTTGTGCATCAAATGAAAGATCATGTGGATCTAATTCGGCAGCGGATGAAAGCTGCTCAGGATCGCCAAGCCAGTTATGCGAATAAGAGGCATCTACCTCTAGAGTTTCAGGTTGGTGATCAGGTATTTCTCAAAGTTTCTCCGTTTCACAGTGTTATGCGCTTTGGACACAAGGGGAAGTTATCCCCTCGTTAAGTCGGACCGTATGAAATTGTTGAGAGGATTGGCTCTTTGAAGTATCGGCTGTTGTTGCCTCCGGAATTGTCTTCTCTACATGATGTCTTTCATGTTTCCATGTTGAGGAAGTACGAGCCAGATCCATCTCATGTGCTGAGAACTGATGAGGTTGAGCTAGATCAGACGTTGAGCTATCAGGAATATCCCTTGCAGATCCTAGGCAAAAAAGAGAAAAAATTGAGGAACAAAACCATTCCGTTGGTGATGGTGCAATGGAGCAAACATGGTAGGGAAGAAGCTACTTGGGAGCTGGAAGAAAAGATGCAGCGCGAGTGGCCGCATCTGTTTGAGTAGCTGTGGTGCTAGATTTCTAGTAGTTAGTAGCTTCTGGTTGTTATTTTCCCTAGTTTCTGTTAATTGTTTTCTCAGTTATCTTGAACTCTTGGCCATGTGTTAGGCGAATTTCTGTTTTCGCTTTCTGTTGTTGTGATGTGTTCTGAAATTGTTGAGTGATTTCGAGGACTAAATCCGTTTTATTGGGGGAGAAATGTGAGACCTAAAAATGTAATAGAAGATTAATTGTTGGATTAATTGGTTTTTTAAGGAATTTTGGTGGTTCAGATTTCTATTTGAAATTGGTTTGCATTTTTGGGTCAGATTTCACATTTAGAGCAATTCTGGAAGTTTTCGTATTTTTGAGTTTTGTCTATGTGTTGGATTCAGTTGTTGTATTGCTACCAGCTGTTGGGAGAGAAGCAGTAGGAACGCTGACATGGATTTCAGACATTGGTGTTTTAGTCACAAGAATCAGCAGACAACGCTATAGAACCCTGAAGCGACGATGTTTTGGGGAATAGGAAGCAACTGGTGGTTTGTTAGCGCGTTTCTTAGTAGCGACCAGCCGTTGGGTGAAACTACGGTCATTTTGGGAATTCAGCAGTTGGTGTGTTTCCTCTAGTAGCGATCAGCTGTTGGGTTATGCGACACCATTTTCATTTAATTGAAACACAGCGTTTTGGGCATCAGCTGGTGGTCACGTTATACGTTTACTGTTGAGGAATCTGATGCGTTATTTTATCCAGCTGCTGGTTTAGGTGATCAGCCATCGACAGATATGATGACGTGTCCTATGCGACGTCGTTTGGTTAAGTTGATACGACGCCGTTTTGCGTAGCATTGTTTGAGGATTCAACTGTTGGTTTATTTTGCGATTGCTGGTTGTGTTAACAGCAATGCCTGTTGGTTGGGTTCCCAGCGATGTCGACTGGTTTTGTCGGTGGAACTCGCTCTTGCT
>KQ991802.1:192920-206103 GCA_001598015.1 Dorcoceras hygrometricum
TGCGTCCTCTTGTGATTGGTCCCGACGGGCGAATAGCTAATGGATCCCGTCGTATAGCTGTGATTGCATCAGGTAGCGCGTTTTATATTCAGACGTTGCCTTAGCGGGTTTTGTATCGAGTTGGATACGGCACCGTTTGAGTTAGTTGCTACGACGCCGTTTCGCAGGAGCAGGTGACGTAGGTGAAATCTGGTTGGTTGGTTAACCAGATGTCAACGCTAGTCAAAGTTCCTGTAGCGCGATGTGGATACGCCGTCGTTTTTGTGAGATCTGCTCAGCGTTGTGAGGGATCTGCTCGGATTTCTTGAGAAAGCTGGTCGCTGGTGTTGATTTGGGGTATAGCGTGAGAAACAAAACGTTGTCGTATATTGAGATCTATTTCTCAGTTAGCGCTAGGGCCCTGTATTGAGATCTGTTACCATGTGGTTGGCTTGGTGTGTAAAGCGGTGTCGTTTAGGTGAAATCTGGTGCGCGTGGGAGGGAGAAATCTGTGGCGTTTTTGTGTTGAAGTCTGATCGTGTGTTTTTTGCTTAAGGTTCGAAACGCTGCCGTTTAGATAAGTTAATATGCTATCGTTTAGGCTGGGCGTGTTTGTGAGATCTGTTTTGCAACGCAGCGTTTAGCGCTTAGTGTTTCATATTTCTCTAGTGTTTGTTATTAGCGTCCAGACTTCATCGTGGTGTTGTGCGACGTCGTTTTGGAGTTGATCGCTGGTTTAGCGCTTGTTGGAGAGATCTTGTTCGTGGGAGTTAGCATCCAGACGTCAACGCTGGTCAACTCTCCTGTAGCGAACATAGTAGTGTGTGTAGCGTGTTCCAAATTTAGCGCTTTTATTCTCCATACTTCTCCGTGGTATTGAAGTGACGTCGTTTTGGGGTTTCGAATGTTGTTAGCGCGCGTGGTTGTGGAATCTGGTTTGGTCGATATATGTTTAACGCATGTGTAAGATTTGTTTCTGTCGGTGATTTATTTTAGCAGATTCTCGTGTTTATATAAGAAGAAGTACTTGGTCCTTGTTTCATTGGTTGAGACTCCATACTTAGCGAAATATCCTCCCGACTTTCTTTCTTCGTCGCGAACCCTAGATTACTGTTCACCGTGATTTTCATTCGCCAATTGCCGTCGTTTTCCGTCTCCGTTTTGGGCAAGGTTGGTGGCGCTGCACTCCTTGGGAGTTCCTCTTTCGATTAATACCAGCTAGAAGGTTTGAATTAACCTTGGAGTGAGATCGCGAAGTAGTAGCACTAGCTCCCCTTGTTAGTGCGTTGCTTTGTGCAGGTAGCATTTCGGTTTAGCTTTGAGATCTTACTCATAGCTTTGAAATTAAGCTTCTTGTTGAGTTGAATTGTTAGAGTAATCGTTGGTTTGAGCGTTTACTCCCAGCTCTGAGTTACTGTGATTTTTGAATTAGCCTTGGAGTGAGATCGCAAAGCAGGTAGCATTTCGGTTTATCTTTGAGATCTTACTCATAGCTTTGAAATTAAGCTTCTTGTTGAGTTGAATTGTTAGAGTAATCGTGGGTTTGAGCGTTTACTCCCAGCTCTGAGTTACTGTGATTTGCCATGACCTGTTGAGTGGTTCCTGAGATCTGTTTGTGCGTGTTGTGTAGCAGGTTTTGTCCAGATTTCTAGTGACCGTGTGTTTGCAAACTTAGAACCAGATTTTAGTTCCTTAATGTAGGCAGTAAATTGTAGAAGGCTGGATTTAAATTGATTTGCAAGGTTCCTTAACAGATTCCAGCTTCTGGGCAGCTTTGTGGAGTTTTTCCATGAGCCGTGAGGAAGCATAGTTGTATATATTGTTGGTACCGCACCTTGGTAGATTCTGGTTGAGGTATTCTACTGTGTAAGTACTAATCGAGCTTGTATTACAGCTTTGCGTTAGGCATGGGGATGTATTATGTGTTATATAGCTGTGTCGAGTGTTCGTGTAGAGGCAAGTTGTGTATGTTATGCATGTCTATTGGTTGATCTATCTGGTGTATTACCTGCTGTTTAGTGATCTGTTGAGTTGCTATGCATGTGATTATTCGAATGCCCTTGTTGTGTTTTCTGGCATTACACGTACATGCATCATGTTAAGCATGTTACTGCATCTTCATAGCATATTGAGCAAATGGTTCCTTTGTTAGCCATGATATGTTGCTCGGTTGGATCTCTTTCCTCGTGGTGCGGTGTGGTGTTGCATAACCACGATTGAGTGCAGCTGGAGGATGTTGGTTGAGTTGTTCCCAGTCCTCTGTTGCGGCAGCTGGAGGATGTTGGTTGAGTTGTCCCCAGTCCTCAGTTGCAGTGACCTGGATAGAGGTTGGTGGGTGGTTGTGTCCACTTGAAATTCCGTGCGACGTGGCGGGTGTCTTCCGCGCAGGTGCGGCGATGAGCCACTCTATTTTCCACTGGGTGCGATCGGGTAGCTTCCGAGACTCGGTGATGTGTCACATTGTTGTTGTTACCGTTTTGTTTGGCCCTCCGGTTGTTACTGATGTTCTTGGTTCCGCTCATGCATTTGCACGACATGATACATTGCATGGTATATCCTTTTGTTGTTTTATGCTGCTCTTCGTACTGGGGTTTGACCCCGATGTCCCTCTGGGGCTGGTTTGTTTTGTTTGTCTACTTGTTGTTCTGGTTTCCCAGGTTGTTCCGCTGGTCGTGGAGGTGATCCAGCTGGATATGCCCCAAGAGGTCTTTAGAGTGTCCCAGTTATGTATAGTATCTATTGCACCGATATCACCGTGGGTGGGATGTCCCGGGTGGTTCTTAGGCTTATATAGTTATTAGTCTGTCTGTGATTTGTGGTTTTCAGTTGTTGTATTGGGCCGTTGGGCAGTGTTGTATTCGTTAGAAGGATACTATGTTATTTTGATCATGTGTTTACTGGGATTATTTTGAGTATGACAGTATTTTAAATTATGTTTTCTTTGATCACATGTGAGTCTAGGCACAGTAGTTGTTCTTTGGTTTGTGCTTGACTACTTGAATTATTTGCATGTGTACATACCTTTGAGTGTCTTGTAGAGATGCCGCCTAGGAGAAGACGTAGAGCTAGTAGGGAAGCGGTGTTTGATTCGAGGACTCCGGTTAGTGCTGATAGAGAGGATTCCTCCCAACCGAGTGTTCCTTTGGGATTTAGTGAGAGCCAGTCTTCAGCCTTTCTCGCTCTTGCTAATGCTGTCAACAGAGCGGTTGACCTTATGGAAAGCCTTGCAGTTGGACAGACTCGAGTGCAAAATTCGACAGGACAAAGTGTGGACCCTGTGCCATCTGGAACGTCGTCCTCCCAGCCTTCTGTGGCACCGCAGTCTTTGAGTCGACAGAGGTTTGGACCAAGAGGAAGGCACTTTAAGAGATCCAGTTCGAGTTCTTCGAATTCTGGCGGTTCTAGTGGCGTGAGGCCCACTGCGTCCTTCTGTGGTCAGTTTGGGGGTAGGCATCGACCCTCTCAATGTATTGGAGTGCAAGGTGCTTGCAACAATTGTGGTCAGGTTGGGCACTATGCTAGAGTGTGTCCTGCTTTGGGGCAACTGGATTTGTTTAGTAGTTCTTCGAGGCGACCGAATCGAACTTCTCCATCACAGCAATCATAATTTCAGCCTTTAGAGACGTCTAGCGTTTGAGAGCTTTCTCTATTTGAGCAACTGGGACTTTAGCCAACTCAGGTGGATGCGACGACTGGGGAGCCAGATGATGTCTTGACCGGAGGAGATTGTACAGGTAGTTGTTCCTTACTTGTTAACTCTATGTGAGTTTAGTTGACACGTGGACATCGCGCTCGCTTACGATTGTATTTGTTGTTTGGTGGCGCGTGAGGATGTTTCCGCCCCATCTCGTCTGTGTGATGTAGTGTCTTTGTTACTCCTGCTGGTGGAGAAGTTGTCGTTCCGAGAGTGCTGCTGAGTTAGGTTAGCAGGTTGTGAGCGAGTCCTGTTAGAGAAGTGGTTTGTTTTGGGAGTGTTTAGCTCCTCGTTGTTGAGAGGATAGTTGTTACTTGTTGAGAATTTCTCCTGACGTGTTTCGGTTGAGATTTCCTTGATTCTCCTTGTAACCGTTCGTGCCGTGTTCATACTCTTTGATTTTCTTTGTTCGGACAGCAGAATTGCAGTATTTTTGAACTCCCTTAATTTCTGTTGTCTGTGTTTCCAGCTGTTGAACCCTGATTCATTTAACTGTGCCTTGTTTAGGCTTTGGGTATTGATCTGTGAGTACCAGGGTGTTGTTTTGGAAGACAAACGGGAATGTTGTGCCTTTTGTCTCCCTGCTGGGTTCTGTAGCCGATATGAGCCGAGTGGTTAATTACCATAGTTCATGAGTTGGACAACCACAGGTTGAGTGATTATTGTGCACCTAGTACCGTGCGTTGAGACGAGTGGGTAACTCCCATATGTTCACACCCTGTGGCCATATCTGTTTGTTGATCTTTGTCTTTGATTTTCGATTGGTCTTGAGTCGTTGAACTTCTGTGGACTCCCTGTTTTGGTTGTAGACCCTCCCATTGCATTCTGCGAGGCATAGTTGCGTTACGGATTGTGGAGTCTTTGCTAGATGTGATGCCTCACCTTTTTCTTGGCGCTGGATGTTACGGTGACTACCTTGGAGTTCTGGCGTGTATTTTAAGGTGGAGAGCGATTAGCGAGTTCTGTCTTCACTCAGTTCGGCTTGTTGGCATGAGATTGTATAGTTTCTGGTATTGGTAATGGCTGGTAAGTACTCTATACTCTTGTTCCAAAGTTGGAAGAGTTCTCGATGTTTTTGGGTCTCGAGGAACTGCGAGTTTATCGTTTTTCCCTGATCAGATGCTGAGTCCTGAGGCCATATCGAGGATTGGTAGAGTTTTCGTGGGGAATTTGTGACCAAGCGATGTT
Organism: Dorcoceras hygrometricum; assembly: GCA_001598015.1. Classification (NCBI taxonomy): domain Eukaryota; kingdom Viridiplantae; phylum Streptophyta; class Magnoliopsida; order Lamiales; family Gesneriaceae; genus Dorcoceras; species Dorcoceras hygrometricum. Next base: position 197,782 of record KQ991802.1, read on the forward strand.
CGGTATAACTTTCTTTGAGATTTTGTACGGTGGGAAGTACAAAGTTTGATTGGTGACTAGAAGAAATTGTAAGACTTAGTGGTTTTCACGGAGGTTATACAGTAAGTGGATGACCTAAGAGATCTGGTTCTGTCTCGAGCAAAGGGTGAGTGTGACCTTTTTGACCAGATTTTTGCTTTCTTAGTGTGGAATTTTTGGAACCTCAGTTGGGAACCACATGCTCTTTGCAAGTTTCTCCTTCTTAGATTATGATGGATTTGAGATTTAGTGGTGAATTAGTTCGCAGATTCATCAGTATGTTTGGGTGTATTAGGTTAAATTGGATCCTTGGTGTGTGATTTACTGATGCCGGCTATGTTGTGGTGGACACGTAGCGTGTTCTATGTGTCTAAGCCGAGGAAATTGCAAATCAGATCCTTCCTTTGTGTTGAATACTGATGGAACGAGCTGGACTAGACCCTAAATTTAGACTGTTTAGCTAGTAAGGATCGTAGATAGAAAGGAGAAACGGTGACAGATCGTTGATTTTCATGGTTGCATTGCGTTGGGAATAGTCATGTAAGAAGAAGGAACATTGAGAGACAGAATTATGATGAGTGGAGCGTGCCCTCATCCTCTTTGGAACGGTCTTTCATCCTTGTGCTTTGTTTCCTTCAGATTTGAGTTTATTCCTACCTCGATGATAATTGGTTGTTCTTTTGTTAAATTCTCTTGGCAGTGAGTGTTGTGCCTTGGATTTTGATTATTTTGCGGTTTTAGGCATCGCGGCGTAGTTGCTATACGCCTTTCGTTATGATTGATCTTTTGGAGATCGCTGGATGGATTGTTTCTGTTTTGGTTTGGTAGTGCCATCATATGCTGTCCTCTATGCATGGAGTGTTGAGGTGAGGAAGTGAACCCAAACCCTTCGCATCTACTACGATCGCTGAGCCCGATTTCTATAGTTTTCTGCTCGTGGTTGTTGTTCTTTCTGTTATCTTGAACTCTTGGTTAGTAGCCTTTGGATTGAGAGTTGGCGTATTTTGATCGTTCTGCATGTTGTTTAGCTTTCCAGCGTTGGCATTGTTGAAGAGGCTTTGTTTTATTCCAGAGTTGTCGCTTGGATTTCGAGGAAGAAATCTTTTAAGGTGGAGAGAAATGTGAGATCCGAAAAGTCGAATATGATTAATTGGTGAATTAATCGGATTTTAAGAATTCAGATTGGTGCGTGGACAAATCTAGTTGTTCAGCTTTCAGTTGAAGGCTTCGAAAGTATTTTTGGGTCAGATTTCATATTTGGAGCGATTCTGGAAATTTTGGTATTTTGAGTTAGAAATTTGTTTTATGTGAAATCGGATTTTTGAGAAGAGATCTGATTTGTATCGAGGAATCTGCTCTCGCTGATGCCTTCTTGTTTGCAGCGTGTATTTGTTCGGGAGGCAATACGTTGTCGTTTTGTGAAGTCTGGATATCTCGTGTGTGGGAAAGATCTGGTAGCGCGTTTTATAATCAGACGTTGCCTTAGCGGGTTTTGTATCGAGTTGGATACGACACCGTTTGAGTTAGTTGCTACGACGCCGTTTCGCAGGAGCAGGTGACGTAGGTGAAACCTGGTTGGTTGGTTCACCAAATGTCAATGCTAGTCAAAGTTCCTGTAGCGCGATGTGGATACGCCGTCGTTTTTTTGTGAGATCTGCTCAGCGTTGTGAGGGATCTGCTCGGATTTCTTGAGAAAGCTGGTCGCTGGTGTTGATTTGGGGTATAGCGTGAGAAACAAAATGCTGTCATATATTGAGATCTGTTTCTCAGTTAGCGCTAGGGCACTGTATTGAGATCTGTTACCACGTGGTTGGCTTTGTGTGTAAAGCAGTGTCGTTTAGGTGAAATCTGGTGCGCGTGGGAGGGAGAAATCTATGGCGTTTTTGTGTTGAAGTCTGATCGTGTGTTTTTGGCTTAAGGTTCGAAACGCTGCCGTTTAGATAAGTTAATACGCTGTCGTTTAGGCTAGGCGTGTTTGTGAGATCTGTTTTGCAACGCAGCGTTTAGCGCTTAGTATTTCAGATTTCTCCAGTGTTTGTTATTAGCGTACAGACCCGCGGTGTTGTGCGACGTCGTTTTGGAGTTGATCGCTGGTTTAGCGTTTGTTGGAGAGATCTGGTTTGCCGGAGTTGGCATCCAGACGTCAACGCTGGTAAACTCTCCTGTAGCGATCGTAGTAGTGTGTAGCGTGTTCCAACTTTAGCGCTTTTATTCTCCAGACTTCTCCTTGGTATTGAAGTGAAGTCGTTTTGGGGTTTCGAATGTTGTTAGCGCGCGTGGTTGTGGAATCTGGTTTGGTCGATATATTTTTAACGCATGTGTAAGATTTGTTTCTGTCGGTGATTTATTTTAGCAGATTTCTTGTGTTTATATAAGAAGAAGGACTTGGTCCTTGTTTCATTAGTTGAGACTCCATACTTAGCGAAATATCCTCCCGACTTTCTTTCTTCGTCGCGAACCCTAGAGTACTGTTAACCGTGATTTTAATTCGCCAATTGCCGTCGTTTTCCTTCTCCGTTTTGGGCAAGGTCGGTGGCGCTACACTCCTTGGGAGTTCCTCTTTCGATTAATACCAGCTAGAAGGTTTGAATTAACCTTGGAGTGAGATCGCGAAGCAGTAGCAGTAGCTCCCCTTGTTAGTGCGTTGCTGTGTGCAGGTAGCATTTCGGTTTAGCTTTGAGATCTTACTCATAGCTTTGAAATTAAGCTTCTTGTTGAGTTGAATTGTTAGAGTAATCGTTGGTTTGAGCGTTTACTCCCAGCTCTGAGTTACTGTGATTTGCCATGACCTGTTGAATGGTTCCTGAGATCTGTTTGTGTGTGTTGTGTAGCAGGTCTCGTCCATATTTCTAGTGACCGTGTGTTAGTGAGCTTAGAACCAGATTTTAGTTCCTTACTATAGGCAGTAAATTGTAGAAGGCTGGATTTAAATTGATTTGCAAGGTTCCTTAACAGATTCCAGCTTCTGGGCAGCTTTGTGGAGTTTTGCCATGAGCCGTGAGGAAGCATAGTTGTATATATTGTTGGTACCGCACCTTGGTAGATTCTGGTTGAGGTATTCTGCTGTGTAAGGTACGAATCGAGCTTGTATTACAGCTTTGCGATAGGCATGGGGATGTATTATGTGTTATATAGCTGTGTCGAGTGTTCGTGTAGAGGCAAGCTGTGTATGTTATGCATGTCTATTGGTTGATCTATCTGGTGTATTACCTGCTGTTTAGTGATCTGTTGAGTTGCTATGCATGCGATTATTTGAATGCCCTTGTTGTGTTTTCTGGCATTACACGTACATGCATCATGTTAAGCATGTTACTGCATCTGCATAGCATATTGAGCAAATGGTTCCTTTGTTAGCCATGATATGTTGCTCGGTTGGAGCTCTTTCCTCGTGGTGCGGTGCGGTGTTGAATAACCATGATTGAGTGAAGCTGGAGGATGTTGGTTGAGTTGTTCCCAGTCCCCAGTTGCAGCAGTTGGAGGATGTTGGTTGAGTTGTTCCCAGTCCTCAGTTGCAGTGACCTGGATAGAGGTTGGTGGGTGGTGGTGTCCACTTGAAATTCCGTGCGACCTGGCGGGTGGCTTCCGTGCAGGTGCGGCGATGAGCCACTCTATTTTCCACTGGGTGCGATCGGGTAGCTTCCGAGACTCGGTGATGTGTCACATTGTTGTTGTTACCGTTTTGTTTGGCCCTCCGGTTGTTACCGATGTTCTTGGTACCGCTCATGCATTTGCACGACATGATACATTGCATGATATATCCTTTTGCTGTTTTATGCTGCTCTTCGTACTGGGGTTTGACCCTGATGTCCCTCTGGGGCTGGTTTGTTTTGTTTGTCTACTTGTTGTTCAGGTTTCCCAGGTTGTTCCGCTGGTCGTGGAGGTGATCCAGCTGGATATGCCCCAAGAGATGTTTAGAGTGTCCCAGTTATGTATAGTATCTATTGCACCGGTATCGTCGCGGGTGGGATGTCCCGGGTGGTGCTTAGGCTTATATAGTTATTAGTCTGTCTGTGATTTGTGGTTTTCAGTTGTTGTATTGGGCCGTTGGGCAGTGTTGTATTCGTTAGAAGGATACTATGTTATTTTGATCATGTGTTAACTGGGATTATTTTGAGTATGACAGTATTTTAAATTATGTTTTCTTTGTCAGGCCAAAACGAAAAATTTTTAGTCACTTTGTAAGTTCTTACACTATGTTTTGCGTGTTTTGACTATGTGTTGTGCACGAGGCCTGACACAGATCCTTCCCAGATATCTAACTATTCCTTCTTCTGTAAAGTAGAGGCTGCTGCCTCTTTCTCTATCTTGCTTCACCCATTTCTGGAGTTGTTCATCTTTCGGTTGTCCTCACGAATCTGTTCTATCAGATTTGATCTTACTGAGAGATATGCTAAAACTGAATTACTACTGCTGGGCACTAGTTCCAGTTCAAACTTTTCAATGTCAGCATCCAACGGTCTCTGGACAATAAGCTGTGCTAATCAAGACTTTCTGCTTAGAGCATCATCTACCACATTAGCCTTTCCTGGATGATAGCTGATCGTACAGTCGTAATCTTTAACCAGCTCCAACCATCGCCTCTGCCACATATTCAGTTCTTTTTGGGTAAAAAGTATTTCAGACTCTCATGATCAGTGAATATTTCACACTTCTCCCCATATAGATAATGCCTCCATATCTTAAGGGCAAAGACAACAGCTGCCAGTTCCAAATTATGTGTAGGATAGTTCTTCTCGTGATCTTTCAGTTGTCTGGATGCATATGAAATTACTTTGCGGTCCTGCATCAGTACTGTAGCGCCCCAAAAATCCATAGGACCACAAATTCTCATATTTATAATTCGAGGATTCATTTCTAATTTCAGATTTCAGCTTGTTTGCTTAATTGAAAAGCTGATTTCTTAATTTCCAGATGCGAGACATGATGCAAGGTCTGACCAGCTGTTACTCCAAGCATCAGCTAGGTGATTTTGGTGGGTGAAAATAAAATGAACTTCGAGTGGGAGGATGGCTTTTATTAAAATGAGAGTATTGTTTTAACAAATTAAAATAGTAACAGGGGATTTTTAATAAATTCTGGAGAAGTAGGTGTGGAACACCATGTCTACTCAAGTGTTTTTCCCCTGTTACAAGTCAGACTCCCATGCCTATGGTACATTGGACTATAAGTCCAATATTTGCAAGAAAAATCTTCATTTTTTTTCATCAAAAGAAACCATAGGAAACTCGCTGCGGTGCTTGGAGAGACTTGCTGCTAGACCTGCTGTGTTTTCGTGTTCTCCTGTATTGAGGCAAGTAAAATCTGATTTTCCTACACCATGAAACCATATGTATTGTTTTCACTTCGATTTTAAATTCCTTGCCTAAGTTATGTTTAATATCAGCCTTTGTTCATCGTTTGCTGATATTGAATTGTATGTTTAATGAGTGGGTTCACAGTGAGTGTATGTTTGGAATTAAAACGGTATTTTACGGAGTTGATGATGTTGATTTTGGAAACACTGAGCATTTCAGATTCCAAGTCATGATAAATTATGATGTTCTTCTTTTCTTGGGTGAATGACAGCGTCCGAATTTGACTCCACGAAGTTGGAAATGCTAGTCGAACCAGAACTAAGTCTGGTTTGATAGGTGAATTCTAATATTGTGGATGTTGTTCGTGACGTTATCGTATTTCATAACCATCAGCTGGTTACTGTTGCTTGCGACTGATTTTGCTTGCGACTGTTTACTGTTTCTTGCGACTGGTTTTGCTTGCGACTGGTTTTTCTTGCGACTGGTTACTGTTGCTTGTGACTGGTTACTGTTGCTTGCGACTGGTGTCTCTTGCGATTGATTCTTTCCCCTAAGTACCTCACTACTGATTTACATCCAGCGTCTGGTTTTCTTTCATCTGCTGATTTCCATTACCCAACGACTGGTTGTTCTTGAACCAACAACTTGTTGATCTACTATTACTCCATTGACCCAATTAATAGTGTTGACCACCGATATGTACCCATCGACTGATCTACTGTTCACATCAGCTGGTTTTCTTGCCAACAACTGAAATTATCCCAATAACTGATTTCCTATGTCTCAGCTGGATGCTCAGTGAAAATGATTTTTCGAAGGAAGTATGAGTTTTAAAATGATGTAAACCCCGATGCTAAGATTTGAGTTCGTTCAGTATGTGTTTTAAGGAAGAAAGTTTCAATTTAGGAATTTATGGCTTAGATAACAGACGGTCCGTATGGGAAGGGTGAGCAGCAGACGAGAGGGTCGGTTGCCCCTTCATAGTGGGTGAGATTTCACCATATTGTAACTGATATCAGTAGTCATTCGATTTTGTGCAATGGGACCTAAGTAGAGCTTCTGAGCCATAAGTCTAACGAAAATGATAACGCTGGAATTTGAATTTATTTCCAGAACAAAAGTTATGATGAATGATATTCTATGACTTCTTTTAAAACTGTGATGTCTTATGTTTTACACTTGCATATTGTGCTTGTTACTCTCAGTTTTGCTTGTTGAGCCCCTAGGCTCACTAGCTTTATTGGTGCAGGTGAGTCGACGCCGGAGCAGGTGGCAGGTGGAGTTTGAACCAGTAGCGACGTGTTAGTGTTTATCGAAGGCCTGCGTTTCCGTGATGTTCATTCTGTATTTTTCTATTTTTGTTGTCTTTGATCTTAGTCAAATCTGTATTGAGATCCGTTACAACAAAGATGAATTCAAATAGAGTTCAGCAGTTGTAATATCGCGACTTCGCTTTTTGTACTTCGAAATTGTAATGAAGTCTGGTTTTATTTTATGGCGCCAATGGTTGTATTTCGATTTTTTTTTATTGAGAAAGGCAATACAGCTTGTTCTATTTATTATTCAGCCCTTCTATTTTTCCTTTTCTTTGATCCTGTGACTCCCATGGAGATTGGGGCGTCACAAACATGGTATCAGAGCATGGTCCAGAGATAAACACATGCACTCCTTGCTGGAACAGATTTCATCGATCGTCTCTTCGGGGCAGTGAGTTTCTTTTATGTTTTAGAGCATGTATTTTTTAATCTTGCATGTTCTGATGTTCTTATGTGGTGGATTACGGGCTATAGATTAAGATGTCTGGCCGAGGAAGAGGGAGAAATATCCCAGTAGATGAATCCAGTCCTGATAGCAACGCTAGCATTGCCCAAATTTTAAGGCTGCTGGTAGAACAGCAGGGTAGAGGTAATGGCCAATCCTCCAGTAGTAGAGGAGCCAGCAATGATGACCCTCAAGAACGATTTCAAAGACAGAAGCCAAGGGAGTTTAGCGGCACAACAGATCCGTTTGTCGCCGAAAGCTGGATTAAATCAATGGAAGTGATATTTGAGTATCTTCAGACGCCTGACTTAGAAAGATCAAGATGTGCGATTTATATGTTGAGAGATGATGCGATGCTCTGGTGGGAAGGAGCAAAGCTTACCGTAGATGTAACAAATCTCTCCTGAGAGGAATTCAAGCGAGTGTTCTTTGAACAATATTTTACAGAGGATAAGATGTCTGAATTGAAAAAAGAGTTCTTGATGATCAAGCAAGGGGACATGACTGTCCAGGAATATGTTCGAAAGTTCGAACGTGGATGTTATTTTGTACCGTTGATTGGAGCTGATCCTAAGGAGAAATTGCGACATTTTGTCGATGGATTGAAACCAGCGCTCAGGCATGATGTGAGACTGGTAGAACCAAAGGATTATCGAGGAGCAGTGGACAAGGCTCTAAGAGCTGATCAAGATTGGAAAGCAGTTGTGAAGGAGCGACAACTGAAGAGGCAGGCTTTCCAACAGAAAGACCAGCGACCGCCCAAGAAACCATACAAGAATCAACAGCGGTCGCAGGAACAAAAGCCTCAGGAGCAGAAACCATTGGTTGTGCAACCCATTAGTGCGGTTTCAGCAGTTGGAAACAGGCCTCAGTGTCCCAAGTGTCAGAAGAACCACCCTGGTCCATGTAGAAAGGGACAGAATGTTTGTTACAGATGTGGATTGCCAGGGCATGTTATTAAGGACTGCCTGAAATCAAAACAGATGGTGACCAGCAGAGCTCACGTCATGACAACCGAGCAAGCCAATCCAGATTCTATAGTGGCTACGGGTAAGATTTTGATCGCTGGAATTCCCTCCTTAGCTCTAATAGATTCAGGTGCGACGCATTCCTTTATAGCAGCGGACTTTGCTAAGAAATTACCTGTCAAACCGACCGGTTGACATTGGGATTTTGCGTGACGGTGCCCTCTGGGTAAGAGCTGATATCTCATGATTTGTTTCGTAACTTAGAACTTAAGCTTCAAGGA
>KQ991802.1:206151-216939 GCA_001598015.1 Dorcoceras hygrometricum
CTTAGAACAGTAGTGGTAAAACCTCCTAGAGGAGACTGGTTCACTTTCGAGGCTAGTAAGATGTGTAAAATCCCTCGAATTATTTCAGCTCTTAAGGCCCATAGTTGTTTGAGAAAAGGGGGAGTAGGATTTTTGATAAGCTTATCATCTTTAGCAGCTTCTAACAAGCCCCAGCCTTCAGATGTTGAAGTAGTGAGCGAATTCCCCGAGGTCTTTCCAGAAGACATATATGGACTGCCACCTGATAGAGAATTGGAATTTGCAATTGATTTAGTGCCAGGAGCAGCACCCGTTTCTAAACCACCTTATCGTCTTGCTCCATCAGAGATGAAAGAACTAAAAGAGCAAATACAAGAGCTTTTAGACAAGGGCTTTATTCGACCAAGTACATCACGATGGGGAGCCCCTGTTTTGTTCGTCAAGAAGATGGACGGGAGTCTAAGGCTGTGTATAGACTATAGAGAGTTGAATAAGTTGACAATTAAGAATAAATATCCTTTGCCTAGAATTGAGGACCTGTTTGATCAGTTGAAGGGATCGATAGTTTTCTCTAAGATTGATTTAAGGTCTGATTATCACAAATTGAAGATAAAACCAGCAGACATTTATAAAACAGCCTTTAGAACACGATACGGTCACTACGAATTTTTGGTAATGCCTTTCGGACTCACTAACGCCCCCTCAGCTTTTATGGACTTGATGAACAAAGTTTTCCAACCATTTCTAGATCAGTTTGTAGTGGTATTTATCGATGATATTTTGGTGTATTCCAAGAATAGACTTGAGCACGAAAACCACTTAAGAACAGTGCTTCAGATTTTGAAAGACAAGCAGTTGTTCGCCAAGTTTAGTAAGTGTGATTTTTGATTGGAGAAGGTGTCTTTTCTTGGACATATTATATCCAAAGATGGATTGGAAGTAGACCCAGCAAAGGTGGAAGCCGTTCGCGACTGGCCGGTACCAACATCAGTTACAGAGGTTAGTAGTTTTCTGGGTCTAGCTGGTTACAGCAGTTTCATTAAGGGATTTTCGAAGATATCTGTTCCCTTAACCTCGCTGACTAAAAAGTTGAGCAAATTTGAATGGACCCCCGATGCCAAACCAGCTTTGAGCAATTGAAGCAGGCGTTGATTGAGGCTCATGTGCTAACAATGCCATCCGATCAAGGGAAATTCGTCATCTACACAAATGCGTCGAAGTTGGGATTAGGAGCTGTTTTGATGCAAGATCGTAGAGTAATATCCTACGATTCCTGGCAGTTGAAAAATCGCGAAAAGAATTATCCCACTCACGACTTAGAGCTGGCAGCAGTTGTTTTTGCCTTAAATATTTGGAGGCATTATTTGTACGGGGAGAAATGTGAAATATTCACGGATCACAAAAGCCTAGAAATACTTCTTCACTCAAAAGGAATTAAACATGAGGCAGAGGAGATGGCTGGAGTTGGTGAAAGATTATGACTGCACGATCAGCTACCATCCAGGTAAGGCTAACGTGGTTGCTGACGCTTTAAGTAGAAAGTCTATGGGACTAGCACAACTCATCATCCACAAACCATTAGCAGCTGATATCGAGAAATTTGGCTTAGAGCTGGTACCCAGCAGTTGCAATTCATTCGTAGCTGATACCTCAGTGAGATCAAATTTGTTGGACCAAATTCGTGAGGGTCAGTTGAGAGATGAGCAACTACAGAAGTGGGTTAAGCAAGATAGGGAAAGAGGCGGAAACCTCTATTTTTCAGACGATGGCATAATCAGATTTCAAGGAAGAATTTGGGTGCCGCAAGTGGATACCTTGAGATCGGATTTGATGGAAGAAGCTCATACAACCCCATACTCTGTGCATCCGGGAAGTACTAAGATGTACAAAGACCTTCAGAAGTTGTACTGGTGGCCGGGTATGAAAAGTGATGTCGCCAAATTTGTTTTTGAACGCTTAACGTGTCAACTGGTGAAAGCTGAACACCAGCGACCAGCAGGGATGTTGAAACCGTTGCCTATTCCGGAGTGGAAGTGGGAATGTATTGCTATGGATTTTGTGATTGGATTACCTAGACTGCCCAAGGTTATAATTCTATTTCGGTGATTGTAGATAGACTTACGAAATATGCTCATTTCCTGCCGGTGAAGACAACCTACGATGTGAGCAGATATGCAGAGTTGTATGTGAAAGAGATTATCAGACTTCATGGTTTTCCTGTATCGATTGTATCTGATAGGGATTCCAAGTTCACGTCTGCATTTTGAAAAGTTTGCATCGAGCTTTGGGAACCAAGTTGACATTTAGTACAGTCTTTCAACCCCAAACCGATGGACAATCAGAAAGAGTGATCCAGATTTTAGAGGATTTACTCAGAGCATGTATTATAGATTTCTCATAAAGTTGGGAGTTGAAACTACCATTGGTTGAATTTGCGTACAACAACAGTTTTCAAGCTTCCATCCAGATGGCATCATAAGAAGCTCTATATGGACGCAAATGTAGAACGCCTATTCATTGGGATGAGATAGGAGAGCGAGATGGTCTAGGACCAGATTTGGTGGAGCAAACCGTGAGTGTTGTTAGAAAAATTAAGGAAAGAATGAAAGATGCTCAAAGTCGACAAAAGAGTTATGCAGATAATAGATGAAGGGAACTAATTTTTGACGTTGGTGATCACGTCTTTTTGAAAGTAGCTCCAATGAAGGGAGTGATGCGTTTTGGAAAGAAGGAAAAATTGAGTCCCAGATATGTAGGTCCCTATGAGATTCTGGACAAGGTAGGAACATTGTCCTATCGATTAGCACTGCCGCCGCATCTATCCTCAGTGCATAATGTATTTCATGTGTCAGCTTTGAGGAAGTATGTTCCCCACCCATCGCACATATTGAGTGTTGAACCAATACATTTAGCACCAGATTTGAGTTATGAAGAGAAACCTGAGAAGATCCTTCTTAGGGAGATTAGGAAGCTGAGGAAATGCAACATTCAAATGGTTAAAGTTCATTGGTCGAATCAAACCGAACGAGAAGCTACGTGGGAGACGGAAGCTGATATGCGTAGTCGTTACCCAGATTTGTTCGGTAAGTAAATTTCGAGGATGAAATTTTTATAAGGTGGGTAGAGTTGTAGCGCCCCAAAAATCCATAGGACCACAAATTCTCATCTTTATAATTCGATGATTCATTTCTAATTTCAGATTTCAGCTTGTTTGCTTAATTGAAAAGCTGATTTCTTAATTTCCAGATGTGAGACATGATGCAATGTCTGACCAGCTGTTGCTCCAAGCATCAGCTGGGTGATTTTGGAGGGTGAAAATAAAATGAACTTCAAGTGGGAGGATGGCTTTTATTAAAATGAGAGTATTGTTTTAACAAATTTAAATAGTAACAGGGGATTTTTAGTAAATTCTGGAGAAGTAGGTGTGGAACACCATGTCTACTCAAGTGTTTTTCCCCTGTTACAAGTCAGACTCCCATGCCTATGGTACATTGGACTATAATTCCAATATTTGCAAGAAAAATCTTCATTTTTTTTCATCAAAAGAAACCATAGGAAACTCGCTGCGGTGCTTGGAGAGACTTGCTGCTAGACCTGCTGTGTTTTCGTGTTCTCCTGTATTGAGGCAAGTAAAATCTGATTTTCCTACACCATGAAACCATATGTATTGTTTTCACTTCGTTTTTAAATTCCTTGCCTAAGTTATGTTTAATATCAGCCTTTGTTCATCGTTTGCTGATATTGAATTGTATGTTTAATGAGTGGGTTCACAGTGAGTGTATGTTTGGAATTAAAACGGTATTTTACGGAGTTGATGATGTTGATTTTGGAAACACTGAGCATTTCAGATTCCAAGTCATGAAAAATTAGGATGTTCTTCTTTTCTTGGGTGAATGACAGCGTCCGAATTTGACTCCACGAAGTTGGAAATGCTAGTCGAACCAGAACTAAGTCTGGTTTGATAGGTGAATTCTAATATTGTGGATGTTGTTCGTGACGTTATCGTATTATATAACCATCAGCTGGTTATTGTTGCTTGCGACTGGTTTTGCTTGCGACTGGTTACTGTTGCTTGCGACTGGTTGCTTGCGATTGGTTTTGCTTGCGACCTGGTTTACTGTTGCTTGCGACTGGTTACTGTTGCTTGTGACTGGTTTTGCTTGCGACTGGTTACTGTTGCTTGCGACTGGTGTCTCTTGCGATTGATTCTTTCCCCTAAGTACCTCACTATTGATTTACATCCAGCGTCTGGTTTTCTTTCATCTGCTGATTTCCATTACCCAACGACTGGTTGTTCTTGAACCAACGACTGGTTGATCTACTGGTACTCCGTTGACCCAATTAATTGTGTTGACCACAGATATGTACCCATCGACTGATCTACTGTTCACATCAGCTGGTTTTCTTGCCAACAACTGAAATTATCCCAATAACTGATTTCCTATGTCTCAGCTGGATACACAGTGAAAATGATTTTCCAAAGGAAGTATGGGTTTTAAAATGAAGTAAACCCCGATGCTAAGATTTGAGTTCGTTCAGTATGTGTTTTAAGGAAGAAAGTTTCAATTTAAGAATTTATGGCTTAGATAACAGACGGTCCGTATGTGAAGGGTGAGCAGCAGACGAGAGGGTCGGTTGCCCCTTCATAGTGGGTGAGATTTCACCATATTGTAACTGATATGAGTAGTCATTCGATCGAGTGCAATGGGACCTAAGTAGAGCTTTTGAGCCATAATTCTAACGAAAATGATAACGCTGGAATTTGAATTTATTTCCAGAACAAAAGTTATGATGAATGATATTCTATGACTTCTTTTAAAACTGTGATGTCTTATGTTTTACACCTGCATATTGTGCTTGTTACTCTCAGTTTTGCTTGCTGAGCCCCTAGGCTCACTAGCTTTATTGGTGCAGGTGATTCGGCGCCGAAGCAGGTGGGAGGTGGAGTTTGAACCAGTAGCGACGTGTTAGTGTTTATCGAAGGCCTGCGTTTCCGCGATGTTCATTCTGTATTTTGCTATGTTTGTTGTCTTTGATCTTAGTCAAATCTGTATTGAGATCCGTTACAACAAAGATGAAGTCAAATAGAGTTCAGCAGTTGTAATATCGCGACTTAGCTTTTTGTACTTCGAAATTGTAATGAAGTCTGGTTTTATCCTGCGTTTCCGCGATGTTCATTCTGTATTTTGCTATGTTTGTTGTCTTTGATCTTAGTCAAATCTGTATTGAGATCCGTTACAACAAAGATGAAGTCAAATAGAGTTCAGCAGTTGTAATATCGCGACTTAGCTTTTTGTACTTCGAAATTGTAATGAAGTCTGGTTTTATTTTATTGCGCCAATGGTTGTATTTCGATTTTTTTTATTGAGAAAGGAAATACAGCTTGTTCGATTTATTATTCAGCCCTTCTATTTTTCCTTTTCTTTGATCCCGTGACTCCCATGGGGATTGGGGCGTCACAAGTACAACACCTAATCCCATCTTAGACGGATCTATGTAGATGACAAATTTTCCTTGATCAGACGACATGGTTAACACAGGTGCTTCTATCAGCGCTTGTTTCAACTTGTCAAAGCTGTTTTGACATTCAGCTGTCCAGTTATACTTCACCTGTTTTCTTGTTAACGTAGTCAAGGGAACAGCTATCTTGGAGAATCCTTGGATAAATCGCCTATACGGCTAAACCCAAGAACTTCGTATTTCCGAAACAGACTTTGGTATTGGCCAGTCGCGAACAGCTTCTACTTTAGCTGGGTCGACTTCTATTCCATCCTTAGATATAATACGGCCTACGAATGCCACTTTCTCCAACCATAAGTCACATTTGCTAAATTTAGCAATCAGCTGCTTATCTTTCAAAATCTGCAGAACTGTTCATAAATGTTGGACATGCTCACATCTGGTCTTAGAGTATACTAAAATGTCTTCAATGAATACTACTACGAATTGGTCCAAAAATGGTTGGAAAACTCTATTCATTAAATCCATGAAAGCTGATGGAGCATTCGTAAGTCCAAAAGGCATAACTAAGAACTCATAGTGACCATACCGAGTTCTGAAGGCTGTCTTATAGACATCTGATGCCTTAATCTTTAACTGGTGGTATCCATACCTCAAGTCGATCTTAGAAAAGACTATGGACCCTTTCAGCTGGTCAAACAGATCTTCTATCCTAGGAAGTGGATACTTGTTCTTAATAGTCAATTTATTCAGCTCCCGGTAGTCTATACACAAACTCAAACTTCCTTCCTTTTTCTTAACAAATAAAACAGGGGCTCCCCAGGGAGACGTACTCGGTCTTACAAATCCCTTCTCTAACAGATCTTGTATCTGTTCCTTCAGTTCCTTCATCTCTGACGGAGCTAATCGGTAGGGCAGTCTAGACACTGGAGAAGCTCCTGGAACTAACTCAATCAAAAATTCTAACTCCCTGTCTGGTGGTAATCCTTGAATATCTTCGGAAAAAACCTCAGGGAACTCATTCACTACTTCTACATCTGTCAGTTGGGGTTTACTGATAGCTGTTAAGGATGACACACTTGCCAAAAATCCTACCCCTCCTTTCCTCAAGCATCGTTGAGCCTTAAGAGAAGATATTATTCGCGGAATTCTAGAAACATGTTTGGCTTAAAATTTAAACGAATCTCCTCTGAGTGGGTTAACCACTACTATCCGAAGTCTAAAATCTATTACTACTCCATACTTAGTCAGCCAGTCTATTCCCAAAATCATATCAAATTCGGGCATTGGCAAAACAATTAGATCAACAGAAATGTGATGCCCTTGAAGGCTAAGCTCTAAAGAATTCTAGAACATGTTTGGACTTAAAATTTAACGAATCTCCTCTGAGTGGGTTAACCACTACTATCCGAAGTCTAAAATCTATTACTACTCCATACTTAGTCAGCCAGTCTATTCCCAAAATCATATCAAATTCGGGCATTGGCAAAACAATTAGATCAACAGAAATGTGATGCCCTTGAAGGCTAAGCTCTAAACATTGAAACTCATCGTGAGATATCAATTCTTCTCCCGACGGCACTGATACACAAAATCCTATAGCTACCTGATCAGACTTGATAGGTAATCTCTTAGAAAACTCAACATCTATAAATGAGTGAGTAGCTCCTGAATCTATTAAAGCCAGAGAAGGCAATCCAGCAATCATAATCTCACATGTGACTACTGTCGAGTCTGGGTTGGCTTGTTCAGCTGTCATTACAAAGGCTCTGCTGGTCACCAGTTGCTTCGACTTTGGAAAATATTTCATAATATGCCCTGGCATCCCACATTTATAGCAGACATTTTGTTCAAGTCTGCATTGTCCAGGATAATGCTTCTGACACTTAGGACATACTGGCCTATTGTTGCCAGCAGGAACAGAACTGATGGGTTGAATTGGTAAAGGTTTCTGTTCTTGAGGCCTCTGCTGGTTCTTGTTCTGTTTCTTAAACGGCCTCTGGTCCTTCTGCTGAAAGGCTTGTCTCTTCTGTTGCCTTTCTTCATCAACATCTTTCCAGTCCCTTTCAATACGCAGGGCCCTATCCACTGTTTCTCTATAGACCCTGGGCACAGATAGCCTAACATTCATTTTGAACATAGGCTTCAATCCTTCTACAAAATGACTTGCTTCTCTTCTGGGTCATTTCCTATCAGCGGCACAAAGTAGCACCCTCTTTCAAAAGCCCGCACATACTCCTGTACGGTCATGCTCCCTTGTTTCAGGGTTAAAAATTTCCTTTTCAATTCAGACCTCTTGTCTACTGTGAAGTATTGTTCAAAGAACACCTGTTTAAAATCTGCCCAAGTGAGATTTCTCAAATCCACTGATAATTTGGCTCCTTCCCACCAAATCATGGCATCCTCTCTCAACATGTAGATAGCGCACCTAGGCCTATCTAAATCAGTCATCTGGAGGTACTCAAAAATGACTTCCAACGATTTGATCCAGCTTTCAGCAACTAATGGATCAGTTGTACCACTGAACTCCTTTGGCTTTTGCCTTCTAAACTTTTCTTGAGGATCATCATTACTAAGTCCTTGTCTACTGGATGATTGCCCGTAACCCTGCTAGTTTGTTCTACCACCAGTCGCAAGAGTTGAGCAATACTAGCATTACTGTCTGGGTTGGTTTCCTCTAAGGGAATACCTCTTCTACCTCTTCCTCTTCCTGACATCTTATAATCTATAGCCCGTAATCCACCACATATAATTATCAGAACATGCTAAAATTTTAAAGACAATGCTCTGAAAATAAACTCACAATTTAGAGGAACGGTCGATGAACTCTGATTCAGCTGACGATGCATGTGTTTATCTCAGGAACGTTGCTCTGATACCATGCTGTGACATCCGAAACCCACGGGGTCACGAATTGGGGTGAAATAAAATTTTAAAATTAAAAGAAGGCTGAAAGAAATTTGTTATAAGCTATATTCCTTATAACTTAAAAAGAAACTGAAACACAAACACAAAAGTTGACAGACACACACACGCGGCGCCACGTACTAACAATATGTGGAAAACAGATCTCTAATTATATATTGCAATTGCGGCATTACAACATCTGAAATTCTGTATGAATTTACAACTGTTGCAACTGATCTAATACAGATGCCTAAAATAAATGACAACATCAGCTATGACACGGAAAACTCTGACTGTCGATAAACACAACACCACCCAGCTGCTGTCAGATTTTTTTTCACCTCCCGTTCGCTCCTCAGCTGTCGCACCTGTACCATTTTAAAAGCTAGTGAGCCTAGGGGCTCAGCAAGTAAAGTCTGAATAATAACAAATTAATTTAACGCAAGCAGACATCTGAACATATACATATCTGAGTTAAAGGAACATCAATATGTAAACATTCGTAAACATTTCTTTCTTTCATTCATAAACTTGGAGATGGGGATAATAGCCCAGATCTCATCATCATCATTTTTATTTTGATTTATGGCTTAGAAGCTCTCCTTAGGTCCGTGTTGCACTTTGATCAAATATACTTCTGATATCAGTTTTATCATATAGCTCATATGAAAGGGCAATCGACATCTGGACGACTACTCACCCTTCTCCTTGGTGACCGTTTGTTATCAATGCCATAAATCTCTGAGTTAAAGGAACATCAATATGTAAACATTCGTAAACATTTCTTTCTTTCATTCATAAACTTGGAGATGGGGATAATAGCCCAGATCTCATCATCATTCATTTTTATTTTGATTTATGGCTTAGAAGCTCTCCTTAGGTCCGTGTTGCACTTTGATCAAATATACTTCTGATATCAGTTTTATCATATAGCTCATATGAAAGGGCAATCGACATCTGGACGACTACTCACCCTTCTCCTTGGTGACCGTTTGTTATCAATGCCATAAATCCTAAAAATAAACTTTTGTTCCTTTAAATTCTCATCTTTTCTTTGAAATCTTCTTTGAAAATCATCGGGTTCCTTTCTTTAAAACTTGCTTCCCATTTTTAAAACTTTACTGAGTATCGAATTCGATTGCTGAAACTCATCGCTAAAATGAAATAGTCGCAACTAGAAGAAACAGTACTGGGAAAAAAAACAGATCTTCACTGTTCACGGTTATCGTAAAACAGCTGTAAGGATATCCGCTAACATTGAAACAGATGTGTTAAATTAAACGATGTCGTTAGTGTAAGAAATAGACGTGGCTTGGGATACTGTTTGAATAGTGAACAGCTGTAACTATGAAATAGGATTGGTCAACTCAGCTGTCAACGAATTGATTTGGTCAACTCAGACGTCAACACAACTTAAACAAAGGCTTTCAGGTGTTGAACAAACCAACAGCTGAATACAAACTAAAGCAACAGCTGGTTACGAACAAATGCAACAGCTGGTTATGAACAAATGCAACAGTTGGTTACAAACAAATGCAACATCTGACAACAGCTGAACAAGAACAATGAAACAGCTAATGTGAGAAACTCTCGAAACCAAAAGCTGACTATAAACTTGGTGTTGCAACATCATGTTGTGGATCCGGATCCGCCCCCGGCGAGGCAGCGGAAGAACAAAGAATATGGCCGGGAGACGATCAATACGAAAAATCAGAAAATTCAATAATCGTCATACATAGGGTGTTCAAAGATGAATACCTCGCTGGCACTTGTGCCTGGCTCCAACCGGTATTACAAGAATCCGGCTCTTCTCGGTAGATTGCGGTAGTTTACGCCAATCCGGTCCACGACCAGATCCGAGACTCCTTCGTCAGGCTGCACTAGAAGCGCTGACGAGATCAGCACGAACGAATTCTCCTCGTCGAACTGGCCGGAAACAAATTTCCGGCGACGATCGGCGGCGGCGGCGCGTGGGCGGCGACGGCGGCGGCGTGTTTGAGAGAGGGAGGCGGCGTTGGTGCTTAGGGTTAGGGTTTGCAATGGGAGATTTATGACAAGTGTGTTCAATTAAGTCCCTTAATCACAATTAAATAGAGTGTTGGACTTGGACCGGCCCAACGGGCCCGGGTCCAACAATGAACATTCAGTTCATCTCCACCACCGAGACTTCATCGTAACTCCGATCGCCGATCAGATCGGACCGATCGACTCAGTTTCCAAAACTGAATAATATGATCTGAAAAACCATTTTTCAGAACCCCAGTGCAAAAAGACCGTTTTGCCCCTCAACAGCGTCAAATCCCGGTTTGACCCCTGTTGACTTTTAGGAAGTCGCACTTCCCGAAATCCTCTTCTCGTGCTCAACACATTGAGCTGAGTATCCGTGCGGGAATATCGAATCTAGTACTTGTGTGACCCTCAATGGTTCAGGGATACAGCTAG
>KQ991802.1:227984-261432 GCA_001598015.1 Dorcoceras hygrometricum
GAGGGTAGTTCGATAGATCACCAGGTCACTATCTATCTGCATGCTCAGAACATCGCAATGTTCCCTACCAATGAAACATGGTACTTCGCATCGCAGATACTAGTCTCGAACTCGGGCGGCCTTATCCTCATTTTGACGGCCCAATCGACTAGGAACATGTTCAGAATACACAGCGACTATTAGATGTGTTTCATGATAGCCGTCATACCCACTATCACATCTAACGTACGCTTTAGTGCATTCTAGGTCTTTACTCAACGCAATTGTAAATCATTACACACATAATGAAAGTAAAGAATGCCATATAAAAGAATGCGAATATCATATATAAAGACTGTTTGTACAAGAGTCTATAAAACCCACACGCCACAAGTTGGCTAGTTGGGCATCTACTCTAACACATGAAACGACAGCTATGCTATCAGCTGTTGTCTATCAAACCATACTTTATACTAATTCGACTAACAACATCCGATTACATAGCGTCAAATTCAAATGTTACCATACACCAGAAGGAAGAACATTCATGAACTTACTTGAATCAAACTCGAACTCCTCAGTATTTTAAAACATCAATAACTTTATGGAAAAATTTGGAAGCAGTAAAACATCATTTTGAACCTAGTCTTTCTTTCCCTGAACATGCGTAAATCATTTTAAACATGAACTTCAACATATCTTAAACATACATGCAAGCAGATCCATAAAATTAATAAAATCAATATATGCTTTAAATGGTGTAGCAAAGGATCAGTTTTTACTTGCCTTTGAATTTGAGCTTTGCAACAGCAGTTGATTCCTGCAAAAATCTTCTCCCCGAGCAAACACAACGAGCTTCTTGAAAATATTTTTGAAGAACACGAAAGAGTTTTCTGATACAAGTGAAAATAAACGTTGCCTTTGAAACAGGTATCTATATGGAAGGTATTAGTGGCAAAATGCTATATTCATCAAGCATGACACACCTCGACCAAGTTGTAAAATTTGGTAAAACTCCCTTCACATTATTTTAATTTGTAAAACAACAAACCCTTTTTGAAAGAAATCATTTGTCCTCCTTAAAATCATTTTCAATCAATTTAAATCATGCTCATGTATCGCCCTTGGAGTCATCTGCTAAAACCAGCCTCGTATCTCATTTTCTGAAATCAATGAAATCAGCTTTTTCCAACAATTAAATTGTCATTTTGACCCATGAAAATAAAAAAGATGCATATATGTAGTCCTATGAATTTTGGGGCGTTACAGGTAGTTTGTTGAGTATTGCTGGTGAGGAATTTATTTGCTTTGGGAATGTTTATCCTGCCGCTGTTTGAGAACCGAGGATGGTTGTTTCCTGCTTGGGATGTGATTTTCTGAGCTGCGGTTAGAGGTTAGTAATCTCCCATCGTTCGAGATCTACCTGAAGTGTTTGTAGTTAGAGGAAGATTACGGATCAGTTGCAGAGATCAGCGGTATACTCCAGGATTTGGTTGGCATTCAAGATATCACAAGCTGAAGATTCAAGATGAGGATGTTTAGAAGACGGCTTTCCCAGACCAGGTTTGGCTTAAGGAGTGTCTGGTGAATGTTTTGTGGAATAGCGAATGCCTCTACGGTCTTCGGACTTTTGATGAATCAAGGTTTCAGTGTGTAACTCGACCGTTTGGTGATCGTCTTTTTATCGACGACACATTGGTCCATTCAAGTACCAAGAGAGAGCACTGGGAGTTCTTGAGGATTTTTTGGATGCATGGCATGTTGAGCTTCCCCATGTTTATCCATTGCTAGCCGTTTGTCACTCTTGAGCTCCTCTTTTGTGGTCATTTGCTGTTCCAGGAACTCTTATCTTTGTGTCCACGTCTGTTTGTATCTATAGCTGTTGATCTGTCACTTGAGTTTCCGTTGATCGTTTCTGTTCGTGCTCCATCTATCGAGTTGTTCTGTGAGTTTCGTACCAGCTTTCGAGTTGTTTCTTTGATTTCCGTAGATACCTGTATAGGCTTTTGCTTCGAGCATTTGTGAACTTTAGGATGGAATTTGCAGCTTGGTGATGGTTTCTTTGGAGTTTCCTCGTCTCGAGTTTGAGCACCAGCCTGATGCAGACGTTAGGGGAGGCCATAGCGTGTATTCAATTACGAAGAAGATGGGTCATGACTTGAGATATTTCTGCTAGTGGGAGGACCTGAAGAGAGATATTGCTGGAATGGTGTTTCAATTTGTGACTGCCAACAGGTCTAGATCGAGAGAATGCGACCTGGTGTTTTATTTGGAAATTGGGAGCACCTTGCAACGGGTCTCCTTGTTCGAGCCGAGATTGTGTTGCAGTTTGGGATTTGGTTAATGAACTATCCACGACAGCCTATCTTTCCATATGATGAGGCATGTTCTAGGGAGTAAGCGATGGAACTTCAAGTCGATCAGGTGGTGAGATTTCATGGTTTTCTGGTGTCGTTAGTGTCCGTCGTGGACTCGAAGCATACTTTTGGATGATGTAAGAGCTTGCAGATAGTTTTGTGTCTTAATTGACTGCGAGTGCAACGCTTTTACTCTGATCAGATGGCCAATCTGAGATGACCATGCAGATTCTGGATGAAATACTGCGAGCAGCGGCGAGTATTGTTGATGGTTACTGACGAGAATTCCATGCCTTTGTAGATTTTTTGTGTTGTTTTCTCTATCAAGTGATGTTCGGTATGACATCCTTTGAGGTTTTGCACGCTGGGAAGTGCAACTTAGCTTATCGACAGGAAGGTTTTGAGCAAAATCAGTGGTCTTCACCAGATTTTGTGCAGTATGTGAAGGACCAAAGAGATCTGATTCGATCAAGAGCGTAGGCTGATCAAGATCGCTAGACCAGATTGTGCTTTTAAGGTGTGGACTCCTCGAGTTTCAGGTTGTTGATTTTGTGATACTTGCGAGTTTCTCCTTCCAGATCGTGATGGTCTGGAGAATGGAGGATATGTTAGCTCTCAGATCATCAGTATGTATGAGATTCTCAGGACAGATTGGATATTTGGCGTAAAGTTTGTGAATGTCGGCTGAGTTGTTATGGATACATGGTGTGTTTCATGTGTCTAAGCCGAGGAAATGAGAACCATATCCTTATTTTGTGTTGAATACTGATGAAGTTTAGCGGGACCAGACCCTAAGTTGTGTTGTATGGCCAGTGAGAATTCTGGATAGAAAGGAGAAACAATTGAAGACAGACCATATTTTGGGTTATGGTGCAGTGGAGTAGACTTGGGCGAGAAGAGGCTACTCGAGTAGCGGAAGTTGAGATGAGTGGAGAGTGCCCTCTTCCTTGTTGGATGCTGATTCCTTCCTTGTATTCTATTTTCCTTCCGGTTCGAGTTTTGTTTCTAACCAGTTTGTAGCCTGGTTTGTGCGCTTTTGGTGATCCCTCTTTACTAGTTGCGTTGTAATCTGCTTCGTCTTGTGCGAGCTGTTATGGGCATAACAGCGTAGTAGCGACTAGCTTAGGGATTTTGCTGTTTAGACCATAAGATGTTCTGCGTAGAACGAGTTCTAAGCTGAACTACTTCACTGGACGTTACGTTATTTTTCTGTCACGAACTTCTTTGAGGGGACATCTTAGGAGTGAGAAGCTTTGAGAAGCGCTGTGTAGTGTAAGCTGCCAGGAGCTGAAGCGTAGGCGTTGTTCATTTTAGGGATGTTCGGAGCGCCCTGATCTTAGTATCCAGATCGTGAGTGTTGTGCAGCGTTGTTTGGTGGTACCAGCTTAGGCTTAAGCTGGTAGTATCTTCCGATGTAGAACAAAGCTGTTGTGGTCTTAAGCTAATGTGGAGCTGTTCGTATTTATCAATCGAACGAGATCTGTTTTTGGTTTCAACTTTGGCAAGAGTTGGTCGTACTCGCCAGCTTTGGCGAGAACCGTTTGATTTTGAGGATGAAATCTTTTAAGGTGGAGAGAATGTGAGGGCTGCGATTAACCAAGGTCATTAGTAGGTTAATCAGGTTTACATTAAGGGTTAATCAGTCGAGGTTATTCAGCTTAGAGAGCAATACATTTCGCACTAAGCTAATGGTGTGAGCTGTTTTGGGTTTCAGCTTGGGTTAGCACTAGCAAGAGCTGTTAGTGTGGCCGTGCTGCTCTTGGGTGTTGGAGCAGATTTGAGTTCCAGCTCAAGATGTAAGCTGGTATGGTTCATCTTAGTGGTTTGGTTTGAAGGTCCAGCTTAGAGGTAAGCTGATGTGTTACGCGAGCTATTTCAACGCGTGGAAGCGCAAGCTGTTTATTGTGGACCAGATTAGGCACAAGTTGTTAAGTAGGGATAGTGCTGAGTCTGTGAGCTGTTAGCGCTTAGGAGTATCGTGTAGCAGGGAGTAGCAGGCATGAGCTTATCTGGGATCGCGAGCTGTTCCAGGTTTATGAGTTGTGATTTGAGGTCTTTGCGAGCAGCTTTGGGCATCGTAAGCTGTTTAGAGCATCCTAAAATTATAGATAGGATGCATGCTGATCTGAGTTCCTCCAAGCTGAGTAGTGTGAACTATAGACAGCGATGCTAGTGTGATCTGACCTGTCTTGATGCGAGCTGGTGGTGTAGCAGCACTGAGCTGTTAGTGGTTGAGTATCAAACCGCAGGCTAGGTTCAACTTTGGAAGTCACACAGCCTTCTGGGCTGAGTAGCCAGATTAGGGGTGTTGTGTTGTGCTGTTGGGTTTAGTCAGCTTAGGAGAAAGCTGATAGCGAAGAACAGGTTTTGCGAAAGCTGTTTTCTATGTGAGCTGACAGGTGCATTAACTGGTCTGCTACTTGAGTTGTTGCTGCTGTAGTTGTTGTGAGCTGTTTCGTTAGTCAGATCTAGCAGGAGTTGGCCTAGCTCTTCTGAGTTGATGGGGCGAAACATGCGTACACGATAGTTGAGCTGTGCGC
Source organism: Dorcoceras hygrometricum (assembly GCA_001598015.1). Classification (NCBI taxonomy): domain Eukaryota; kingdom Viridiplantae; phylum Streptophyta; class Magnoliopsida; order Lamiales; family Gesneriaceae; genus Dorcoceras; species Dorcoceras hygrometricum. The sequence goes on from KQ991802.1 coordinate 232,861, forward strand.
TAAAGCTGTTGAGTGCACGAGCTGAGCTGTGAGTGTGATTTGTCGTGGGCGTGTTCTTTTGGTGTGCGCAAGCTGTTAGTGGATGCGCCCTTAGCTATGTCGAAGCTGGTGTCAGCTTTGAGGTCTGAGCTTAGAAGTGTGAGCTGAGCTATTGAGGTACGTGCTAGTCTAGGGAGTGCTTACTGTTCTGGAGGCCAAAATCTGAGCTTGATGCTATGGGCTGAATGCTCTTAGCTAGTCGGAGTTCATAATCTAGCCTTTGTTGTGAGGCTGTGATCTGCTGATAGAGTGTAATCTGCTGTGGTCGTGTGATCTGTGTGCGTGAAAACTGACCTATGTTTGTAATTGAGTTGGTTGGTTCGTGGTCTGGGTAGTGTGGTCTAAGATTCCTTTGCTGGAAGCGAGATCTGATCCATAGCTCCATGCTGAGCTGGGTATTGCGCGAGCTGATTTGTATGCGATCTAATCTGAGCACATGAGCTGAGATGATGCCTGATCTGGGGTGCGTGTATGCCTAAGATGGAGCAGTAGAGGAGCTCTGAGCTGTTCTGTACGAACTGTAGACCAGATCGGGGTGTAGTCGTATATATAGGAACCGTTGACCCAAGACTTAGACATTTTAGACCACAAATAGTTATCCTCCTGAGTGTTTGAGAAGATCTCTCTCGAAACCCTTGTGGTTACTGTTCACTCGTACCTTTATTTTCCAATTTCCATAGTTTGGCCGACCAGTTGTGGTCAAGACAGGTACCATTGGAAACCTCTTTCCAAACCCTTCAGTTCCCTATCGATATTATGGTCGGAGATGGTCGGGGAAAGAAGCGCGAAGTGGTAGAGTGCGTGTCAGGCCTCGTGCACAACGCAGAGTTAAACCACGCAAACATAGCGGAAGGAACTAAAAAGTGGTTAAAATTTTTTGTTTTGGCCTGACAGAAAGATAACATAATTTAAAATAGTGCAATACTCATATAAGTTAAAATACAACAATACTCAAGTAATCCCAGCAAGGTACAATCACATAGTACAACAATACAGCAAAGACAGACTGCCAACTATATAAGACTAAGTATCACCCGGGACATCCCACCCACGGTGATACCAGTGCATATAGATACTATAAATAACTGGGACACTCTAACCACCTCCTGGGGCAACTCCAGCCGGGCCTACTCCAAGACCAGCTGAGTAACCTGGGAAACCTGAACAACAAACAGGAAAACAAAACAAACCAAGCCCCAGAGGGACATGGGGTCAAACCCCAGTACGGAGAGCAACTGAAACAGCTAAAGAAACATCATAAGATAAAATGCAGATGCTATGCATGAGACACTTAACAATAGCCGAAGGCTTCAACCGAAGAAGGGAGCCAAGGAACTCAAGCACAACTCAACAGAATCTGCAACGAATGGTGGCCACTGGTGTGTGTACAAGCATACGGGAAATACCCGCTCGTCTTTACACCACACCCAAATACCAGATGCATCAAACATCTCAACCTGCCGTTGCCCATCCCATGAACCGTGGTAGTTAACCACTCGGCGCATGAGGGCTAACAGATCCCAGTAGGGAGATGAGAGTGCGGTATTGCCGCTCGCCCTCGCATCCTAGTAAGAACAGAACAACAACAATACAACAAGATACGATGCAACAGAGATCTGAAATTCACGTGAAATAATGCATGTATGCAACAACCGATCAACACAGAACACACAGCAAGCATACCAGCAATCTCACATAATTTCCAACGGCAATTCCAAGCTATAACAAGCTCAAATCCGTACCTCGATATTTTGTGCAACAATCGAGAAATCTGGTTTGAAACCTGCTAAACAACACGCATAATTCTCAGGGACGCTAACACAGAATCACAAACTGGGAGCTACACTCAACCAGCGATAATCCTACCTTCCTAACTCAACAGGAAGCTCAAATCAAAGTCTAAGGTAAGATCTTATCAATTAACTCGAAGCACTACCTGAACGACGCTAACACACGAACGTTGGAGTTGCTTCCCGATTCTGCTTCCATCCAACTACAACCTCCAAAAGTGGTATAGGATGAAGAACCTTCACGAGAGGAGTACTACGCTACCTTAATCGTTCAAAACAACGGCGGGAATCGACGGAAAATCGGTGGAAAAGATTACGGTGAACAGTTCCTAGGGTTCGAGACAGAGAACGATAATCCGGGAAAATTTTCTAAGGACGGGATCTCATACTAATTCGAAGACCCAGCTTTCTATTAAATACACTACTCAACAGCTGAAAGAAACAGGAACAGATTACACCGACAAAATCAGTTGTCATCGATGTTATCTCAACCAACAGCTGATCGAACCAATAGCTGAATCTCTCAAACAACGCTAAGGCTAAACGGCGTCACACCAACTTAAACGACGTCGTAGAGGGAAATGTCACCTTGGTACCAACTGTTGATAAACAAACCAGAAACTGAATAAAAAAATGCAACAGCTGATCTCTCGCAACAGCTGAAATACGCGCTAACACACCAACTGCTGAATCTCCTAGCGCTAATCCAAAACGCCGTCGTTCCAACTTAACTAAACGATGTAGTTACGATACCCACTAATAAACACGTTAGCGAAACCAATAGCTTGTTCCTGTTCACAAAAAGTCGTCACTCCAGGGTCCCTTAGCGCTCTCTTCTGACCATCGCAACTAAATCACCAACGACTTAAATCCACGTCAGCATTGCTGCTGCTTCCTACCAAAATGCAACAGCTGAAATACCAACAGCTGACGCGATCGCTCATCGATGATGCAAACCCGAACAATTATCTCTCCCGCGACAACTGATAGCATCTCAATGGCTGATTCCAACACTTAGACAAATTCGATGACTTCAACACACGCATCTACTACCAGCTGATTTCAACCCGAGCAACACCTGATTGCGAAAACACAGGTCTCATATCTCTCCCCCACTAAAACACAATTTTGTCCTCGAAATCAAACTCGGGGAAACAACTGAACTCACAACCAAGAGTTCAAGATAACTGAGCAAACAACAAACAAAAACTAGGGAAAAGAGCAACCAAACTAACCAACTACTGGAAACTGATACAACATCTACTCAAACAGATGCGGCCACTCACGCTGCATCTTCTCTTCCAGCTCCCAGGTAGCTTCTTCCCTACCATGTTTGCTCCATTGCACCATTACTAAAGGAATGGTTTTATTCCTCAAATGTTTCTCTTTTCTGTCTAGAATTTTCAAGGGATACTCCACATAGCTCAACGTCTGATCTAGCTCAACCTCGTCAGTTCTCAACACATGAGACGGATCTGGCTCGTATTTCCTCAACATGGAAACTTGAAAGACATCATGTAGAGAAGATAAATCTGGTGGCAACAACAGCCGATACGCCAAAGTACCAATCCTCTCAACGATCTCATACGGTCCAACATAACGAGGGGCTAACTTTCCCTTGTGACAAAAACGCATAACACTTCTGAAAGGAGAAACTTTAAGGAACACCTGATCACCAACCTGAAACTCTAGAGGTCGACGTGTGAGACCTGGAATTGTATAAGATTAATTTGGTTGGAATTAATAGGTTTTTAGAGATTTTTGGTGGTTTAGATCTCTGTTTGTAAGTTTGGTTGGCAGTTTCGGGTAAAATTTTGCATTTTAAGCAATTCTGGGAGTTTTCGTATTTTTGAGATTTTTGGGTGAAAGCTGGTTTTTGGTGAAAGTTGGTTGAATAGTGAAAACCAGTCGCAACGTGTTTTGGTAACGTAGGATTATGAAACGCCGTCGTTTGGAGAGATCTCGTAGCGCTTGTAATATCAGCTGTTGCCATGGCGTGAATTTGTACCGGGTTGGGTACGGTGTCATTTGAATAAGTTGGAGCGACGTCGTTTTGGTGTAGCGCTAGTGTGAGATCTGGTCACGTGTGTGTGCCTGCTGGTTGTTCAGCCGAAGAAGATGTCAACGCGGGTCAACATCCCTGTAGCGCGAGGAGGAAACGTCGCAGCCGATGGTTTTAGGCGACCAGCTGGTGGCAGATTTGATGACATAAGCGGTGCGACGTCATTTTGTTAAGTCGCTGCGACGTCGTTTTGTGTGTTTGGGATTATGCTTGCGGGGTTCGACCAGCCGATGGTTTGTTGGTGCATGCTGGTTATGTCGGTGGAATTTTAAATCAGATTTCAGCAGCTTCGGGAATTATATATAGGAATACTTGGTCTTCGATTGAGACATCAGATCCCATACTTAGAATAATTTCCCGACATTCGTTCTTTGTTTCTCGAACCCTAGAGCACTGTTCACCGTGAGCTTTTCGATGAATTCCCGTCGTTGCTGGCCATTGTTTGATGCGTACGAGGTAGCGTTGGACTCCTCTAGGAAGCTCTTCCATCTTATACCATTCTTGGAGGCTGTTGTTAGCTAGATCGAGGTTGCGAAGTTACTGTCTTGGCCGTGTGTTTGCTGTGAGCAGGTAGCTTCGAATTGTTGTAAGATCTTAGCTTTAGTAATTTGATTTAAGCTCCATGTTAAGTGGTATTGATGGTATTGATCTCTGGTTGAGTTTTAACTCCCGACAGTACCTTCTGTGTATTTGAGTCCCGATGATTTATGCCCCTGTGTGCTTTGACAGGTTGTTGTTCAGCTTTCTCGGGACCTTTGATTGTGGTAATTGAGCTAGGAATTAAGGTACGGATTGAGCTTGTATTTACAGTGAGGTTATGGCTTGAATAATTTATGAGATGGCTGGCTGTGGTGATTTGTTTCCTGTTGAGGCTGCTGTTTGTGAGACTGGCCGTGAGTTATGTGGTGTATACTTTCTGATGTTATTATTGTTTCACATATGTTTATATGCTTGTTATTCCAGCATGTTGCATACACGCATTTGCATCTCCTTTCTGCTTTCGCAGCCATTGCCTTGTGATGCGAGGGCGAGCGGTGATTCCGCACTCTCATTTCCCCTATGCGCCGAGTGGCTAGCTACCACAGTTCATAGGTGGGGTTGTTGATGCATCTGGTAAGGGTGGGCGAGTAGGGGTGAGTGGGTAGCACCCACATGTCCTACACCCACCGTGGCCACATATTCTGTTGCAGTTTCCGTTGAGCTGTTGTCTCCATTCTCATGCATAGCATATGCATTTTATTCTTGCTGTTTACTGCTGTTTATAGTTGCTCTCCGTAATGGGGTTTGACCCCATGTCCCTCTGGGGCATGGTTGTTTTCCTTGTTGTGTTGTTTTCAGGAAACCCAGGTTTTACAGCTGGTCGTGGTTTTAGCCCAGCTGGTGGTGCCCCAGGAGGTGGTTAGAGTATCCCAGTGGCGTATAGCATATTTATATGTATCAGTATTCTTAGCCAGGGGGATGCCCTGTGCTTCGTTGGTGTATTTGATTTTGGAGTCTGATATTTGTTTTATGCTATACTGTTATTGTTGTGGTGATTTTCGTAAACTGGGATTATATTTTGAGTATCGTGCTATTTTAAATTATATCGTTTTAACTCGTCAGGTCAAAAGCGAAACTTTTACCCGCTTTTTAATATCTTCCGCATGTGTTTTGGTGTTTTTACCCTGTTTAGAGCATGAGTCCTGACACGACGCCTCTTATTTGCATAACTAGCTTGGCGATCCTGGGCTGTTTTCATCCGCTGTCGAATCAGATCCACATGATCCTTCATTTGCTGCACAAAATCTGGGGCAGACAGCTGCTTCTCCCCCACTTCTTCCCAACATACAGGCGATCTGCACTTCCTACCATACAATGCCTCAAACAGGGCCATACCAATCGTCACTTGATAGCTATTATTGTAGGAAAACTCAATCAAAGACAACGCGTCTTGCCAGCTACGACCAAAATCCATCACAACAGCTCGTAACATATCCTCCAACGTCTGGATAGTCCTCTCAGATTGACCATCTGTTTGGGGGTGATACGCTGTGCTCATACCCAATCTGGTACCCAAAGCTGCTTGCAAACTCTTCCAAAACCTGGAAGTAAAGCTTGAATCTCGGTCAGAAACAATTGAAACAGGTACACCGTGCAATCTAACCACAAAATCAACGTACAGTTTCGCCATTTTCTTCAACGAAAACGTCATACCATAGGGAATAAAATGTGCAGACTTCGACAATTTGTCGATTACAACCCAAATCGCATCGCAACCTCTGCTGGAATGAGGCAAATGCGTCACAAAATTCATCGCTATGTTCTCCCAATTCCATGGGGGCACTTCCAAACTCTGCAACAGACCACCAGGTCTCATCCTTTCAGTCTTAACCTGCTGACATTTCAAGCAACGAGCAACGAATCCAGCAACGTCGCTCTTAAAACCAGCCCACCAGAAGTGCGGCTTTAACGCATGGTACATCTTCCGTGCACCAGGATTGACACTGTGTCTACTGCAATGTGCTTCTCTAAGGATATCCTCCCGAAGATCTATCAGATTGGGCACAACCAACCGACCATGGAAACGCAAACAACCATCAGACGAGACAGAATAGTCCTCTAGCTGTCCATCCCTGACCTTCAACTTCAACTCGTGGATGGAAGGATCTGTCCTTTGAGCCGCTCTAATGCTCGAAAAAATCTGGGGCTCAACTTGGAAAGAAAGGACCACAACATAATCCTCAGCCGGGTAAAACCTCCAACCAGTAGTGCTAAGATGCTCACAGTCCTTAGAAATATACAACGATGCAAGCATCTTTTCCGGGGCCTTCCTGCTCAGCGCATCAGCCATTACGTTAACTTTCGCAGGCTAGTACTTGATCTCACAGTCAAAATCCTTTAGCAGCTCCATCCATCTGCGCTGTCTCATATTCAAGTCAGGCTGCGAAAACAAATACTGCAAACTCTTGTGGTTCGAATACACCACAAACTGCTCGCCATACATATAGTGGCGCCAAATCTTCAACGCAAAGACCGCTAGCTCCAGATCATGAAATGGGTATCGAGTCTCGTGCGGTTTCAACTGTCGTGAAGCATACGCAATGACTCGACCATGCTGCACAACACACAGCCCAATCCATTGAGCGAAGCATCAGAACACACAACGTACCCACCTGAACCAGACGGCAAAGCCAACACAGTCGCAGTAGTCAACTTCTCCTTGAGCAATTCAAAATCATTCTCGCATTGCTCAGTCCAAACGAACCGCTTGTCTTTCTGAGTCAACTGAGTCATCGGCCTAGCTACTAGAGAAACACTCTATAAAATGACGGTAATAGCCAGCCAGACCCAAGAAACTACGAACCTCAGACACATTCCTAGGTCGCTCCCAGTTCAAAACAGCATCTACCTTACTGGGATCCACAGAAATGCCATCCGCTGAAATTACATGACCAAAAAACACGATGCGATCCAGCCAGAACTCGCACTTAGGGAATTTAGCATACAGCTACGAGTCCCTCAATGTCTGAAGAACAACCCTCAAATGCTCCTTGTGCTACAAAGGAGTCTTCGAATACACCAAGATGTCGTCGATGAACACTATCACAAACTGATTTATAAACTCGCGGAAGACTCGGTTCATCAAATCCATGAATACTGCAGAGGCATTTGTCAATCCGAACGGCATCACCAGAAACTGCCCGTACCTAGTACAAAAAGTAGTCGTTGCAACATCTTGATCTCTAACTCTCAGCTGATGGTACCCTGAACGTAGATCGATCTCGAATATACAACAGAACCTTGCAACTGGTCAAACAAGTCGTCGATCCTCGGTAAAGGGTAGTTATTCTTAACAGTAACTTTGTTCAGCTGACGGAAGTCAATGCACATTCTCATTGTGCCATCCTTCTTCTTGACAAACAAAATAGGCGCTCCCCACGGCGACATGCTAGGTCTGATAAAACCTTTCTCTAGCAAATCATCGAGTTGTACCTTGAGCTCTCTCAACTCAGCAGTAGCTAAACGATATGGTTCACGCAAAATCGGAGCTGTGCCAGGCACCAACTCAATGCTAATGTCAATCTCCCTCCTCGGAGGAAAACCAGGGATCTCCTACGGAAACACATCAGGAAAATGACGCACCACTGGAACGTCGCTGAGCTACACATGCGAAGAGGAAGATGCATCCAACGCGTAAATCATAAAACCAGCGTTCTCCGCCGACAACAAGCTTAACATCTCCATCGCTGAGATCAACGGAATCTTCGACTGAGAATCAGCACCGTAGAAATTCCATTTCTCACCGGATTGAGGCCTAAAACGCATGATCCCGTGGAAACAATCCACGGAGGCCCTATAGCTGGACAACACGTCCATTCCCACAATGCAGTCGAAATCCCACAACATCAAACGAATCAAATTCTCTATCAACACATGCTCACCAAACCTCAGAACGCCATCCAACAAAACTTCTTGGGAGTACAAGCTCGCACCGCCAGGAGTAGAAACAGACACAACATCATTCAAAGAAGTGGTATGCAGACCATGCTCGACCACAAAAAATTAGAAATAAACGAATGCGATGCGTCAGTGTGAAACAACACTCGTGCAGGAAAATCAAAGACAAGGCATGTACCTGAAATCACCCTGCTCGGTGTCTCCTCCGCTTGCTCCATAGTCATAGCGTTTGCTTGAGCATGTTGGTCCGGAGAAATGCTGCTGAGATGACTGTCTGAAACGCGACGGACCAGGAAACTGGAACGGCCTAAACTGCATCTCTCCAACCCTAGGCTGCGGAAATTGAGGGGAATGACCCCTAGACGATCCTCCTCGACCCTGAGGTCGGGCTACGGCTCGCTGTGATCCAGCTGACAAACACACTCTCGCGAAATGCCCATACTGACCATAGATATTACACGAGACCTGCACACCAACACACTGAGTCGACAAATGCTTGCCTCCACAGAAGCCAAAAAACTCTACCCTAGAACCACTGCTACTAGAGCTGCCAAAACCAGAAGAACCAGAACCAGAACCAGACTTCTTCTTAAACTAATGGCCACGAGGTCGGAACCTCTGGCGTCCAGACTGCTGAGCCAACTGCTGTTGCTGCTGGTGTTGATGAGCTGACTGCGAAGACTGAGAAGACTGCGCTCCCTGAACAGCGGGATGACCACCCTGAGCACCCAGAGGCCTAGCACGAGACCTCTGGTTTCGCAGACCTTCCTCTATGTCAATCGCATTATCCACTGCTTCAGCATAACTCCTCGGTTTGCTCGTCAGCACCAACGAATACAGTTCTTCATTCAAACCCTCAATGAATTTAGTCCTCTTGGACCTCTCCCGGCCAGCAACATGCGGGACATACGCCAAAAGAGAAGAAAACAACCGAGTATACTCTCGCACAGACATCGTACCCTGCTCCAAATTGTCGAACTCCCGCTCTCGGGCGTTCACATACGACTTCGGGACATACTCCTGCCGAAAGGCAACGCAGAAACTATCCCAAGTAATCTCCACACAGGTCTCCTCTAGCATCCTCGAAGCGCCTCGCCACCAGCGCTCCGCACCCTTCCTCAACTGAAAGGTCTCCAAACTCAACCGAAGCACATCATCGTACTGAACACGATCGAACAAACCAGTGATGTGCCGTAGCCACGAATCCGCATCCTCGCTAGACTCGTCACCGTTGAAGACCTGGGGACTCATCCTTTGGAACCTAGCCATCACAATCTCCACCAGCGCTCCGCACCCTTCCTCAACTGAAAGGTCTCCAAACTCAACCGAAGCACATCATCGTACTGAACACGATCGAACAAACCAGTGATGTGCCGTAGCCACGAATCCGCATCCTCGCTAGACTCGTCACCGTTGAAGACCTGGGGACTCATCCTTTGGAACCTAGCCATCACAATCTCCATGCTCTCCACTTGGGTTGTCAAGTCATCGACTTCCTCCTCTACACGCCTACCATGACCCCGAGAAGTAATACTACGCTGATACTCATTCTGACCTTCCGATTCCTGAAACTGCCCCCTACCTATACCTCGACATCTAGGCGGCATCTACGAAGGCACTAAACAGGATAAAGTAACACAGAACAAGTACATCATAGATATCACATAACACAAACAATAAGCAGCACATAAGTCACATAGTAAAGCACAAACAACACACAACACTGTGCCTACACTCAAGTGTGATCAAATAAATCGAGCTTATCCCAGCTTAAACTATGATGCCAAAAATTACAGGCCTCGTGCACAACACAGAGTTTAACCACGCAAACATAGCGGAAGGAACTAAAAAGTGGTTAAAATTTTTGCTTTTGGCCTGACAGAAAGATAACATAATTTAAAATATTGCAATACTCAAATATAAGTTAAAATACAACAATACTCAAGTAATCCCAGCAAGGTACAATCACATAGTACAACAATACAGCAAAGACAGACTGCCAACTACATAAGACTAAGCATCACCCGGGACATCCCACCCGCGGTGATACCAGTGCATATAGATACTATAAATAACTGGGACACTCTAACCACCTCCTGGGGCACCTCCCGCCGAGCCAACTCCACGACCAGCTGAGTAACCTGTGAAACCTGAACAAAAAAAAACCAAGACCCAGAGGGACATGGGGTCAAACCCCAGTACGGAGAGCAACTGAAACAGCTAAAGAAACAACATAAGATAAAATGCAGATGCTATGCATGAGACACTGAACAACAGCTGAAGGCTTCAGCCGAAGAAGGAAGCAAGGAACTCAAACACAGCTCAACAGAATCTGTAACGAATGGTGGCCACTGGTGTGTGTACAAGAATACGGGAATTACCCGCTCGTCTTTACACCACACCCGAATACCAGATGCGTCAAACAGCTCAACCTGCCGTTGCCCATCCCATGAACTGTGGTAGTTAACCACTCGGTGCATGAGGGCTAACAGATCCCAGCAGGGAGATGAGAGTGCGGTATTTCTGCTCGCCCTCGCATCCTGGTAAGAACAGAACAACAACAATACAACAAGATACGATGCAACAAGGATCTAAAATGCACGTGAAATAATGCATGTATGCAACAGCCGATCAACACAGAACACACAGCAAGCATACCAGCAATCTCACATAATTTCCAACGGCAATTCCAAGCTATAACAAGCTCAAATCCGTACCTCGATATTTTGTGCAACAATTACCACAAACGGGGTCCCGAGAAATCTGGTCTGAAACCTGCTAAACAACACGCATAATTCTCAGGGACGCTAACACAGAATCACAAACTGGGAGCTACACTCAACCAGCGATAATCCTACCTTCCTAACTCAAAAGAAAGCTCAAATCAAAGCCTAAGGTAAGATCTTATCAATTAACTCGAAGCACTACCTGAACGACGCTAACACACGAACGCTGGAGTTGCTTCGCGATTCTGCTTCCCAACTACAACCTCCAAAAGTGGTATAGGATGAAGCACCTTCACGAGAGGAGTACTACGCTACCTCAATCGTTAAATAGCGGCGGGAATCGATGGAAAATCGGCAGAAAAGATTATGGTGAACAGTGCTTAGGGTTCGAGACAGAGAACGATAATCGGGGAAAATATTCTAAGTATGGGATCTCATACTAATTCGAAGACCCAGCTTTCTATTAAATACACTACTCAACAGCTGACAGAAACAGGAACAGATTCCACCGACAAAATCAGTTGTCATCGCTGTTATCTCAACCAACAGCTGATCGAACCAATAGCTGGATCTCTCAAACAACGCTAAGGCTAAACGGCGTCGCACCAACTTAACCAAACGACGTCGTAGAGGGAAACGTCACCTCGCTACCAACTTATGATCAACAAACCAGCAGCTAAATAAAACAACGCAAAAGCTGATCTATCGCAACAGCTGAATTACATGCTAACACACCAACTGCTGAATCTCCTAGCGCTAATCCAAAACGCTGTCGTTCGAACTTAACTAAACAACGTAGTTACGATACCCACTAAGAAACACGCTAGAGAAACCATCAGCTGGTTCCTGTTCACAAAACGTCGTTGCTCCAGGTTCCCTTAGCGCTCTCTACTGACCATCGCAACTAAAACACCAACGACTGAAATCCACGTCAGCATTGCTGCTGCTTCCTACCAAAATGCAACAGCTGAAATACCAACAGCTGATGCGATCGCTCATCGATGATGCAAACCCGAACAATTATCTCTCCCGCGACAACTGATAGCATCTCAACGGCTGATTCCAACACTTAGACAAATTCGATGACTTCAACACACGCATCTACTACCTGCTGGTTTCAACCCGAGCAACACCTGATTGCGAAAACACAGGTCTCACAGTGCGTGCTGTTCGTTGTTCTCCTAGTCGAGTTGTTCATCCGGGCTGGTCTTCGTGATCTGTAAGTGTTGTTCCCTGTCCTTGGTTTCGTTTAAGACTAGGTCGTTAACTGTAGAGTAGACCCGAGCTGGATGTAGTAGTCTAGGGCTTGTTAGCTCACGGTCGGGCTTCAAGTTCTGCTCCGAGCTGGTTCTCGTTGAGTGCTGGGCTAGTCTTTTGTTTGTGTTGGCTGTTTTAGGTTGCTAAGTTTTTTAAGATCCGTTGTTGATCTCTGTAAGTGGTTAGCACTCTGGTTGCTCCATAAGTAGCAGTGGTAGAGCGTGCACGAGCTGTTCGGCACTGTGTTGGTGTTTATGATGTTCTGCAACGAGCTTTGGTGAGGTATTTTGGTTAGAGTTGTTCAGGTACGGATTGAGATTAAGATTACAACTTTGAGATAGGAATGGGGATATATTTATGCGTTTTGAACAGCTGAGCCATGTGTTTTGTGTGATGTAGCCTAAGCTGTTGTGTTCTGCATGCTGGTGCTTAAGCTGTTTGTGTACTGCTTGCTGCAGCCTGAGCTGTTTGTGTACTATGTGCTAATGTCTGGTCTATTTTGCGTACTGCATGTTGTTCTTATTGTCGTGCTGCTCAATACGTATCTCATAGTATGCTATTGCGTGGGTTTTGTTATCATTGCAAGCATACACATCATGTTGAGCATTGTAATGCATCTACATAGCATATTGGGCCCTTGGATCATTTGATAGCTGTGATCTATTGCTCTGTTTGAATTCTTCTCTCGTGCCATGTTGCTGGGTTGCATAATCACGATTGAGTGCATTGAGGACGCGGCGAGTCGCTCTCGTAATCCTCAATTGCAGTGGCATGGATAGAGGTTACGGGTGGTTGTCTTACACTTGAGATTCCGTTCGACCAGTCGGTAGCGCTCACAGGAGTGGCGATGATGAGCCACTCTATTTTCCATTAGGGGCGGTCGGGTAGCACCCGATAACCTGGTGATGTTTCTATAGTTGTTATTTACCGTTCGTTTGGCTTCCAGTTGATACCGATGATGCATTGTACCCCTCATGCATGACACAACATAATATATTTCATGCTGCATCTGATTGATGTTCTTGTTGCTCTTCGTACTGGGGTTTTGACCCCTTACCTTTGGGGTTGTTTTGGTTTTGCAGCTGGTCCTGGTGGTGCGTCAGCCAGTGGAGCCCCATAGGTGTCGTAGTTATGTATACGGGCCAACGAGGCATTTAACAGGGGAAGCCCTGAGTATTTGTGTTTTTAAGATTCGATGTTTTTGTAGTTGACATTATATACATGTATTGTTTGAAAGATTTGTGATGGGCTATTACTTTAATTTGCTAGAAGTCGGTATTTTGAGTATTCGCATTGCTTTAAATATATATTTTCCATCAGTCCAAAAGAAAATTTTATCCATTTATTTAAGCTTCCGTGTTTTCATGTTAATCCATGCTTAAACTCTTATTTAGAGCTCTGGGCGTGACACAAATAAAAAAACAGACCGAACCAATTTGGTTTAGAAGATGAAACAAACCGGGTTTGTTTGGACCGACTGGACAGCTGTCTCAACCATGTCTCTAATCTGGAAAATAAGCTCAGACGAAAGATTATTACATTCGTATTACACATAGATCCCTCAATACTTTAAAATTTATCTTTGTGGATTTATGGATTTCTGGGCTTTACAATTATATCCTCCTTATAAAAATTTCGTCCTCGAAATTCACTTACTTAAATTGGTCTTGGTAGCTGCTACGCATATCTGCCTCAGCTTCCCAGGTTGCTTCCCTTTCTGAGTTGTTTGACCACTAAATCTTGATCATTAGGATACTTCTATTTCTTAGTCTACGGTTTTCTCTCAGAAGAATCTTCACTTGCTATTCTTCATAGGTAGGATCAGGTGCAAGCTGTATCGGCTCGTACCGTAGCACATGCGAAGGATTTGAAATGTATTTCTTGAGTGCTGATGTATGAAATACATTGTGAACTGCTGACGACTGGGGTGGTAATGCTAAACGATAAGCTAGTGTCCCTATCCTTTCCAGAATTTCAAATGGCCCAATATATCTGGGACTCAGCTTACTTTTCTTCCAAATCTAATTACACCCTTCATGGGTGCTACTTTCAGAAACACATGATCACCTACTTAAAAATTCAGCTCGCGGTGATGGCTATCAGCATAGCTCTTTTGTCTACTCTGTGCCATCCTCATTCGATCATGTATTCTTTCGATGGCCTCCACAGTCTGTTCTATAATGCCAGGCCCTAATTTAGCTCTTTCACCTATATCATCCCAATGTATTGGTGATCTACACTTCCTTCCAAAAAGTGCTTCGTATGGAGCCATTTCTATTGAAGCCTGATAACTATTGTTGTACGTGAACTCAACTAAGGGTAATTTAGGATCCCAACTTTCTGAAAAATCTAGAGTACACGCACGAAGTAAATCCTCCAGCGTTTGAATTATTATTTCAGATTGTCCATCAGTTTGCGGATGGAAAGCAGTACTGAAGGTTAACTTAGTTCCCATGGCTCTGTAAGCTCTTCCAGAACATAGAAGTAAATCTAGGATCTCGATCTGATACTATTGAGCTTGGAATTACATGAAGTCTCACTATTTCTCTTACGTACAGCTCAGCATACTTATTCAAATTGTAAGTTGTATTCACTAAAAAAAGTAGTGAGCTGACCTGGTTAATCTGTCAACTATAACCCAAATAGAGTTGAATCCATGTAGTGTTTTTTATAAGCCTACTACAAAGTCTATAGAAATATTATCCCATTTCCATTCTGGTATTGGGAGAGGTTTCAACATCTCTGCTGGTCGTTGATGCTATGCTTTTACCTGTTGGAATTTCAAACACTCAGAAACAAAATTGGAGATATCAGGTTTCATTCCCGACCACCAAAATAGCTATTGCAAATCTTTATACATTTTCGCGCCTCGTGGATGAATTGAATTAGGACTATTATGGGCTTCATTCATAATCTCAGCACGCAAGTTATCAGCTCGCCGTACCCATAACCTGTCTCGGTGTCTAACAATTTCTTCAACTTTCGTATAAAGATTTCCACCTCTATCTTCATCTGGTTTCTTCCATTTGAGTAGTTGATCATCCTTGCTTGGTATATTATGGGCTTCATTCATAATCTCAGCACGCAAGTTATCAGCTCGCCGTACCCATAACCTGTCTCGGTGTCTAACAATTTCTTCAACTTTCGTATAAAGATTTCCACCTCTATCTTCATCTGGTTTCTTCCATTTGAGTAGTTGATCATCCTTGCTTGGTATTCTCTAATCTGATCTTTTAGCGTAGATTGGATGGTAAGCACAGCTAATCTTGCTGCAATCTCTTGCGTAATTACTTCCAGCTCAAAACTCTCAATTTCCTTAGCTAATTGTATCTCAACTGAAGTTGAGCTAATCCCACAACTTTTCTACTTAACACATCTGCTACTACGTTAGCTTTACCGGGGTGATAACTAATGATGCAATCGTAGTTTTTTATTAGTTCTAGCCACCTTATTTGTCTCATGTTGAGCTCTTTCTGGGGGAAGAAATACTTGAGCCTCTTGTGGTCTGTAAAAAGTTCTCATTTTTCACCGTAAAGGTAGTGTCTCCAAATCTTCAATGCAAACACCACAGCTACCAGTTATAGGTCATGCGTAAGATAATTTCTCTCATGAATCTTCAGTTGCCTAGAAGCATAGGCAACCACCTTCTTATCTTGCATTAAGACAGCCTCAAAAACCTGTCTTTGATTCATTTGAAAAAATTGTATAGTTCCCTTCTGCAGATGGAAAAGTTAAAACAAGGATTCTATCAATGCTTGCTTTAATCTCTCAAAACTGAACTGACATTCTGGGGTCCAAACATACCTAACTTTCTTCTTGGTCAATGACGTTAAAGGGACAGCTATCTTTCAAAATCCCTTTATAAAACGCCGGTAATAACCTACAAGTCCTAAGAAACTAAGAATCTCTGTAAATCTCTTAGGTACAGGCCACACCCGAACTGCTTCTACTTTTGTTGTGTCTACTTCTACCCCGATCTTAGAGATTATATGACCGAGAAACACAATATTTTCCAGCAAAATTCACACTTACTAAATTTATTAAATAGTTGTTTAGTCCTCAAAATTTTCAGCATGCATCTAAGCTAATCTGAATGTTTGATTCTATTCTTAGAATAGATCAAGATAATCTATAAATATTATTATGAATTGATTTAAGAAATATTGAAACAACCAATTCATTAAATCCATAAACGCTGAAGGGGCGTTTGTTAACCCAAAGTGCATCACTAGAAATTCGTATTGTCCATAGCGCGTTCTGAAATCAGTTTTGTAGACGTTTGATTCTTTAATCTTTAACTGTGATTTTCAGAACGGAGATCTATCTTGGAGAATATAGCTGCACCTGTAACTGATCAAATAGATCGTCAATCCTAGGGAGAGGATACTTGTTCTTGATGGTTAACTTATTCAACTCCCTATAGTCGATGCATAAACGCATGCTACCGTCCTTTTTTCTTGACAAACAGTACAGGGGCTCCCCATGGTGACATGCTTGGACGGATGAAACCTTTGTATAATAGATCTTGGACTCTTTAACTCATTCATCTCTATAGGCGCAAACCTATATGGCGGCTTAGATACAGGAGCAGCTTCAGATACTAAATCAATCAAAAATTCAAGATCCCGATCCGGTGGCAGTCCAGATATGTCTTCTAGGAATACGTCAGGAAATTCGTTCACTACTCAATGTTTTCCAGTTTAAATTTCTTATCTTCTACTATTGATGACGCACTAACTAGAAATCCTCGATATCCCTTCTTTAAATATCTCTGGGCTTTCAGGGCTGATATTAGCTTAGGAGTTCAATTGAGTGTATCAGCTTGGAACAATAATGGGTTCCCTCTGGGTGGTTTAACCTCGACGGTCATTTGCTTAAAATCTATGGTTGTTCCGTAAATAGTTAACAAATCCATTCCCGCAATTAAATCAAACTCAAGCATAGGCAATACTATTAAATTCGCATAAACAACATTCCCCTACTGCTTAAACTCTATGTTATGAAAAATACTACATGTTAATAAGTTTTCTCCCGATGGGATGTTAACACAATAACTTATCTCTAGAACTTCTGGTTGGATTGATAACTTCTAAATGAAAACTGTTGAAATAAATGAATGTGTTGCACCAGAGTCTATTAAAGCTCGAGTCGGCATATTGGCAACATAAATCTTATTTGTAACCATCATAGAGTCTGGTTGAACCTGGAATGCTGACATAACATTGGCTCTACTGGTGATGAGTTTCTTGGACTGAGGACAATACTTAGATATGTGTCATGGATTGCCACATTTGTAACACACATCCTGACCAAAACGGCACTGACCAGCATGATTCTTTTGACAGGTTGGACAAACTGGCCTGTTACAAATCTTGGGAACGGCGTTGACCGGTTGAGCTGGTATGGTCTTTGTCCCTGAGACTTCTGCTGGTTGTTGTTTGGTCTCTTGGATTTTCTCCGATCCTTATTTTGAGAATCTTGACATTTCAATTGACGTTCTTTGTCAATCTCCTTCCAATATTTCTCAAATTGCAGGGCTTTGTTCACTCCAGCCCTATAGTTAGCTGGTTCAGCAAGCCTAACGTCATGTTTCAACATTGGCCTTAATCCATCAACAAAATGACGGAGCTTCTCCTCTGCATCTCTTCGTATTAGAGGAACAAAGTAACATCCTCTTTTAAATTTGCGGATATAATCCCGCACTATCATACTTCCATGTTTAAGAGTTAAAAATTCTCCCTTCAACATCCGTCACAGCTACAGTGAAGTATTGGTCATAGAACACCCGTTTGAATTCCTCCTAGGTGAGCATGGCCAAGTCTACTGTAAACTTGGCTCTTTCCAACCAGATCATGTCATCTCCTCTCAGCATATAAATAGCACATCAAGGTCTCTCTTGGTCAGATAAATGTAATAGTCGAATATGACTTCCAAAGATTTTGTCTGGCCTCGTGCTCACATCAGAGTAAAACCACGCAAACACAATCGGAAGTAACTAAAAAGTGGTTAAAATTTTTGCTTTTGGCCTGACAGAAAGATAACATAATTTAAATTACATCAATACTCAAAATTCCCAGTTTTATAAAACCACAGAAATACAACCAGTCAAATACAACTACTGCCACATGGCTGAATACAACACAAGTACTAATAGACTGCTAACTATATAGATCTAAACATCACCCGGGACATTCCACCCGAGGTGATACCAGTGCATATAAATGCTATACATAACTGGGAGACTCTATATACCTCCTGGGCACCTCCAGCTGGGTCAAAGCCACGGCCAGTGGAATAACCTGGGAAACCTGAACCACAAACAGGAAAACAACAAAACAGCCCCAGACGGACCCCGGGGTCAAACCCCAGTATGGAGAGCAACTATAAAACAACAATCAATAGCAAAAGATAAGATGCAGATGCTATGCATGAAGAACGGTACAACAGCCGAAGGCTACAACTGAACAAGGAGCCAAGGAATTCAAGCACAGCACCACAGCTGATAACAAATTCTTCGAAGAAAGGTTAGTGGCCACTGGTGTGTGTACAAGCATACGGGAATTACCCGCTCATCTTTACACCACACCCGAAATACCAGATGCATCAACAACTCAACCTGTTGTTGCCCAAACCATGAAGTGTGGTAGTTAACCACTCGGCGCATGGTGGCTAACAAATACCAGCAGGGAGATGAGAATGCGGTATTTCCGCTCGCCTTCAAAATCTGGTAAGAACAGAACAACAATAACAATAGGACATGGCTGCAACAGCTGAATGGAAATGATAATGCGTATGAAATTCAACAGTTAAACCAGCACATATATAACAATGCAATGCATACACAGCAAACACATAATATCCATGCCAATTCCAGCCATAATACAAGCTCAACATCCGTACCTCACCAGCTTCTGAGCTACAATTACCACACACACAGATGCTACAACGAAGTCCGAGCAACACAGATCTGTAACCTGCTAAATCAACACAAGCTACTGCTCAAAAGCCGAAACACAAAACAACAGCAGCTGGGAGCTAAAACTCCACCAGCGCTTATCTACCTTCCTAACTCAACGGAAAGCTCTAATCAAAGCTTAAAGGTAGAATTCTCACTTACCCCAACAAACTATTGGCACGGCAGGGACGCTTATGGTAACAGATTACACAAGGGAGATGTCTTAGCGATCCTGCGATCCTCTTACAGCTCCTCCAAAGCCTTCTAAAGAGGTATTGAACGAAGCGTCTTAGCGAGAGGAGTCCAACGCTACCACTCACTCTCGTCGGAGTTGTCTACCACCGTAAATTAGGACGGATAAGGTAACGGTGAACAGTGCTTAGGGTTCGAAACAAAGATTGGGAATCGGGGGAAAAATTTGCTAAGTATCGGGGAGCCAATAATAGAGAACAGCAGCCAAGTCCTCTATTAAATACACTTCTCAACAGCCGACAGAAGTAGGAATAGATTCCCCCTACAAAAATAGTTGTCGCAACTAATATTCCCAACCAGAAGCTGAAATCTCGCATCAGCTTTTTCCTATCGCTAAACAGCGAATAACTAAACAAAACGACGTCGCACCAACTTAACCAAACAACGTCGCAGAGGAACACGTCACCTCGCTACCAACAACTGATTAACAAACCAGCAGCTGAATAAAACAACGCACCAAAACTATCAACAGCTGATGTCGATCATAACCAACGGCTGGTACAAAGCGCTCCACTCAAAACGCTGTCGTTCCAACTTATCAAAACGACATAGCTTCGCTACCCGCTACAAAACATGTAACGAAACCAACAACTGGTTCCTGTTCACAAAGCGTCGTGGCTTCAGAGTCCCTTAGCGCTCTCTGCTGATCATCGCAACTAAAATACCAACAGCTGACCACTCCTAACAGCTGGTCTCTCGCAACATCTTGATACGCGCTAAAACACCAACGACTGAAATCCACGTCAGCATTGCTGTAGCTTCCTACCAAAACACAACGACTTAAATACCAACAGCTGACGCGATCACACAACAGCTGATTCCTACTACTACTGCTGATATCTCCAACCGATGATTGCCAACACTTAGGCAAATTTGATGACTTCAACTCACGCATCTACTACCAGCTGATTTCAACTCAAGAAACACCTGATCGCGAAAACACAGGTCTCACATCTCTCCCCCACTAAAACACGATTTCGTCCTTGAAATCAACAAGTCCAGGAACAACTCAACTGAACCCAAGAGTTCAAGATAACTGAGCACACAACTAATGAAATCTGATGCAACACTCACGCAAACAGATGCGGCCACTCACGTTGCATCTTCTCTTCCAGTTCCCAAGTAACTTCTTCCCTACCAGGTTTGCTCCATTGCACCATTACCAAAGGAATGGTTTATTCCTCAACTGTTTCTCTTTTCTGTCTAGAATCCGCAAGGGATACTCTACATAGCTTAACGTCTGATCTAGCTCAACCTCGTCAGTTCTCAACACATGAGACGGATCTGGCTCATACTTCCTCAACATGGAAACATGAAAGACATAATGTAGAGAAGATAATTCTTGTGGCAACAACAGCCGATACGCCAAAGGGCGAATCCTCTCAACAATTTCATACGGTGTAACTAGGGGCTAACTTTCCCTTGTGTCCAAAGCGCATAACACTGCGAAACGGAGAAACTTTAAGGAACACTTGATCACCAACCTGCAACTCTAGAGGTCGACGCCTCTTATTTGCATAACTGGCTTGGAGATCCTGGGCAGCTTTCATCCGCTGTCGAATAAGATCCACGTGATCCTTCATCTGCTGCACAAAATCTGGGGAAGACAGCTGCTTCTCCCCCACTTCTTCCCAACATACAGGCGATCTGCACTTCCTACCATAAAAATCCTCAAACGACGCCATACCAATCGTCACTTGGTAGCTGTTATTGTAGGAAAACTCAACCAAAGACAACGCGTCTTGCCAGCTACCACCAAAATCCATCACAACAGCTCGCAACATATACTCCAACGTCTGGATGGTTCTCTCAAATTGGCCATCTGTCTGGGGGTGTTACGCTGTACTCATAGCCAATCTGGTACCCAAAGCTGCTTGCAAACTCTTCCAAAACCTGGAAGTAAACCTTGGATCTCGGTCTGAAACGATCGAAACAGGCACACCGTGCAATCTATCCACAAAAGCAACGTACAGTTTCGCCATTTTCTTCAAAGAGAACGTTAATCCATAGAGAATAAAATGTGCAGACTTCGACAATCTATCGATTACAACCCAAATCGCATCATAACCTCTACTGGAACGAGGCAAATGCGTAACAAAATCCATCGCTATGTGCTCCCAATTCCATTGGGGCACTTCCAAACTTTGTAACAGACCACCAGGTCTCATCCTCTCAGCCTTAACTTGCTGACATTTCAAGCAACGAGTAACAAAACTAGCAATATCACTCTTCAAACCAGCCCACCAAAAGTGCGGCTTCAACGCATGGTACATCTTCCGTGCACCAGGATGAACACTGTGTCTACTGCAATGCGCTTCTCTAAGGATCTCCTCCCGAAGATCTATCAGATTGGGCACAACCAATCGACCACAGAAACGCAAACAACCATCGGACGAAACAGAATAGTCCTCAAGCTGTCCAGCCTTAACCTTCAACTTCAACTTGTGGATGGAAGGATCTGTCCTTTGAGCGGCTCTAATGCTTGAAATGATCTGTGGATCAACTTGGAAAGAAGAAACCACAACATAATCCTCAGCCGGGTAAAACCTCCAACCAGTAGTGCTAAGATGCTCACGGTCTTTAGAAACATAAAACGACGCAAGTATATCTCCTTGAGCTTTTCTGCTCAACGCATCAGCCACTACATTAACCTTCCCAGGCTGGTACTTGATCTCACAATCAAAGTCCTTCAGCAGCTCCATCCACCTACGCTGTCTCATATTCAAGTAAGGCTGCGAAAACAAATACTGCAAAATCTTGTGGTTCGAGTACACCACAAACTGCTCACCATACAGATAGTGGCGCCAAATCTTCAACGCAAAGACCACAGCTGCTAGCTCCAAATCATGAACTGGATATCGAGTCTCGTGCGGTTTCAGCTGCCGCGAAGCATACGCAATGACTCGACCATGTTGCATCAACACATAGCCCAATACATTGAGCGAAGCATCGGAACACATGACGTAGCCACCTGAACCAGACGGAAAAGCCAACACAGGTGCAGTAGTCAACTTCTCCTTGAGCAAGTGAAAAGCATTCTCGCATTGCTCAGTCCAAACGAACCACTTGTCTTTCTGAGTCATCGGCCTAGCTATACTAGAGAAACGCTCTATAAAACGATGGTAATAGCCAGCCAGACGCAAGAAACTACGAACCTCTGACACATTCCTAGGTAGCTCCCAGTTCAAAACAGCATCAACCTTACTGGGATCCACAGAAATGCCATCCGCCAAAATCACATGACCCAGAAACACGACGCGATCCAGCCAGAACTCGCACTTAGAAAAATTGGCATACAGCTGCGAGTCTCTCAACGTCTGAAGGACAACTCTCAAATTCTCCTTGTGCTCCAAAGGAGTATTCGAATACACCAAGATGTCGTCGATGAACACGATCACAAATTGATCTATAAACTTTTGGAAGACTCGGTTCATCAAATCCATGAAGACTGCAGGAGCATTGGTCAATCCGAAAGGCATTACCAGAAACTCGAAATGCCCGTACCTAGTACGAAAAGCAGTCTTCGCAACATCTTGATCTCTAACTCTCAACTGATGGTACCCTGAACGTAGATTGATCTTCGAATATACAGCAGAGCCTTGCAACTGGTCAAACAAGTCCTCGATCCTCGACAACGGGTACTTATTCTTAACAGTAACTTGTTCAGCTGACGGATGTCAATGCACATTCTCATTGTGCCAGCCTTCTTCTTGACAAACAAGATAGGCACTCCCCATGGCGACATGCTAGGTCTAATAAAACCTTTCTCCAGCAAGTCATGCAGCTGCACATTGAGCTCTCTCAACTCAGCAGGCGCTAAATTATATGGTGCACGTGAAATCGGAGCTGTGCCAGGCACCAACTCAATGCTAAAGTCAATCTCCCTCCTCGGAGAAAAACCAATAATCTCCTCCGGAAACACAAAATGACGCACCACTGGGACGTTGCTAAGCTGCACATGCGAAGAAGAAGATGCATCCAATGCGTAGATCATAAAATCAGTGTTCTCCACCGACAACAAGCTGAACATCTCCATCGCTGAGATCAACGGAATCTTTGACTGAGAATCAGCACCGTAGAAATTCCATTTCTCACCAGACTGAGGCCTAAAATGCACGATCCCGTGGAAACAATCCACGGAGGCCCTATAGCTGGACAACACGTCCTTTCCAACTATGCAGTCGAAATCCCACAACATCAAACGAATCAAATTCGCTATCAACACATGCTCGCCAAACCTCAGAACGCCATCCAATAAAACTTCTTGGGAGAACAAGCTCACACCGCCAAGAGTAGAAACAGACACCACATCACGCAAAGAAATGGTATGCAGACCATGCTCGATCGCAAATGAATCAGAAATAAACGAATGCGATGCTCCAGTGTCAAACAACACTCGTGCAGGAAAATCAAAGACAAGCCATGTACCTAAAATCACCCTGCTCGGTGTCTCCTCCGCTTGTTCCCTAGTCATAGCGTTCGCTTGAGAATGTTGGGGTCCAGAGAAATGTTGCTGAGAAGACTGTCCGAAACGCGACGGACCAGGCAACTGGAACGGTCTAAACTGTGTCTCTCCAAGCCTAGACTGCGGAAACTGAGGGGAACGACCCCTTGACGATCCTCCTCGACCCTGAGGTGGGGCTGCGGCTTGCTGCGATCCAGCCGATGGACACACCCTCGCGAAATGCCCATACTAACCACGATATTACAAGAGCCCTGCACACCAACGGACTGAGTCGACGGATGTTTTCCTCCACAGTAGCCACAAAACTCTGCCCTAGAACCACTGCTACTAGAGCTGCCAGAACCAGAAGAACCAGAACCCGACTTCTTCTTAAACTATTGGCCACGAGGTCGAAACCTCTGGCGGCCAGACTGCCAACTGCTGCTGCTGCTGCTGGGGTTGATGAGCTGACTGCGAAGACTGAGAAGACTGTGCTCCCTGAACAACAGGACGACCACCCTGAGGTCTAGCACGCGACCTCCGGCTCAGCAGACCTTCTTCAATATCAATAGCGCTATCCAGAGCCTCTGCATAGCTCTTTGGTTTGCTCGACAAAACCAAAGTATATAGCTCTTCGTTCAAACCCTCAATAAACTTAGTCCTCTTGGCCCTCTCCCGGCCAGCAACATGAGGGACATACGCCAAAAGGGAAGAAAACAACCGAGCATACTATCGCACAGACATCGTACCTTGCTCCAAATGATCGAACTCTCGCTCACGAGCGTTCACGTATGAATCCGGGACGTACTCCTGCCGAAAGGCAACGCAGAATCTATCCCAAGAAATCTCCACACCGGTCTCCTCCAGAGTCCTCGAAGCGCCACGCCACCAACGCTCCGCACTCTTCCTCAGCTGGAAAGTCGCCAAACTCAATCGGAGCATATCGTCATACTGAACACGATCGAACACAAGCGGAAGCAACCAAAAAGTGGTTAAAATTTTTGCTTTTGGTCTGACACAAAGATAACATAATTTAAATTACATCAACACTGAAAATAATCCCAATTTTATAAAACCACAGCAATACAACCAGTCAAATACAACTACTGTCGCACGGCTGAATACAACACAAGTACTAATAGACTGCTAACTATATAGATCTAAACATCACCCGGGACATCCCACCCGAGGTGATACCAGTGCATATAAATATATACATAACTGGGAGACTCTATCTACCTCCTGGGGCACCTCCAGCAGGGTCAAAGCCACGGCCAGCGGAATAACCAAGGAAACCAGAACCACAAAAAGGCCAAAAACACAACAACCCCAGAGGGACCTCGGGGTCAAACCCCAGTACGGAGAGCAACTATAAAACAGCAATGAATAGCAAAATATAAGATGCAGATGCTATGCATGAAGAACGGTACAATAGCCGAAGGCTACAACTGAACAAGGAGCCAAGGAATTCAAGCACAGCACCACAGCTGATAACAAATTATGCGAAGAAAGGTTAGTGGCCACTGGTGTGTGTACAAGCATACGGGAATTACCCGCTCATCTTTACACCACACCCGAAATACCAGATGCATCAAAAACTCAACCTGCTGTTGCCCAAACCATGAACTGTGGTAGTTAACCACTCGGCGCATGGTGGCTAACAAATACCAGCAGGGAGATGAGAGTGCGGTATTGCCCCTCGCCCTCAAAATCTGGTAAGAACAGAACAGCAATAACAACAGGACATGGCTGCAACAGCTGAATGGAAATGATAATGCGTATGCAATGCAACAGTTAAACCAGCACATAAACAACAATGCAATGCATACACAGCAAACACATAATATCCATGCCAATTCCAGCCGTAATACAAGCTCAACATCCGTACCTCACCAGCTTTTGAGCTACAATTACCACACACACAGATGCTACAACGAAGTCCGAGCAACACAGATCTGTAACCTGCTAAATCAACACAAGCTACTGCTCAAAAGCCAAAACACAAAACAACAACAGCTGGGAGCTACAACTCCACCAACGCTTATCTACCTTCCTAAATCAACGGAAAGCTCTAATCAAAGCTTAAAGGTAGAATTCTCACTTACCCCAACGAACTATTGGCACGGCAGGGACGCTTATGGTAACAGATTACACAAGGGAGATGTCTTAGCTATCCTGCGATCCTCTTCCAGCTCCTCCAAATCCTTCTAAAGAGGTATTGAACGAATCTTCTTAGCGAGAGGAGTCCAACGCTACCACTCTCACTCTCGTCGGAGTTTTCTACCACCGGAAATTAGGACGGATAAGGTTACGGTGGACAGTGCTTAGTGTTCGAAACAAAGATTGGGAATCGGGGGAAAATATTTTCTAAGTATCGGGGAGCCAATAATAGAGAACAGTAGCCAAGTCCTCTATTAAATACACTTCTCAACAGCTGACATAAGTAGGAACAGATTCCACCGACAAAAGCAGTTGTCGCACCTAATATTCCCAACCAGCAGCTGAAATCTCGCATCAGCTTTTGCCTATCGCTAAACCGCGAACAACTAAACAAAACAACGTCGCACCAACTTAACCAAACGACGTCGCAGAGGAACACGTCACCTCGCTACCAACAGCTGATTAACAAACCAGCAGCTGAATAAAACAACGCACCAAATCTCTCAACAGTTGATGTGTATCATAACCAACAGCTGGTACAAAGCGCTCCACTCAAAATGCTGTCGTTCGAACTTATCAAAATGACATAGTTTCGCTACCCGCTACAAAACACGCTAACGAAACCAACAGCTGGTTCCTGTTCACAAAACGTCGTCGCTTCAGAGTCCCTTAGCGCTCTCTGCTGATCATCGCAACTAAAATACCAACAGCTGATCACTCGCAACAGCTGGTCTCTCGCAACAGCTGGATACGCGCTAATACACCAACGACTGAAATCCACGTCAGCATTGCTGCTGCTTCCTACCAAAACGCAACGACTGAAATACCAACAGCTGACGCGATCAATGAACGGCTGATTCCTACTACTACTGCTGATATCTCCAACTGCTGATTGCCAACACTTAGGCAAATTCGATGACTGCAACTCACGCATATACTACCAGCTGATTTCAACTCAAGAAACACATGATCGCGAAAACACAGGTCTCACAGATTTGATACAGCTTTCTGGTACTAGTGGATCAATTGTACCGGAAAACTCTTGAGGACATTGTCGTATAAACCGTTCCTGTGGATCATCATGACTAATCAGTCATCCAGTCGTTTGACCATTCCCTGGGCTAGATTGATCAACTATTCATTCCAGCAGCTGGGCCATGGTGGCTAAAACATGATTGTTTCCATCTGTTTCACCATCTCCTTCCATATTGATACTTCTTCCTCTGACTCTTCCTGACATTTAGCTGTATTTGTAGCCCAATCCACCACGAAACTATTATGAGGGAATACTTTATGCTAAAACATGAAAATAAAACTCACAAAATAACAGAAGCGGCTGGCGAGAACTGTCTCAGTCTGGAAGAAGTGTTTATCTCAAGGACCATGCTCTGATACCAATTGTGAAACCTCGATCCGAGAATTTAATATAAATAACTTAGGGAAGTGAAAATTGTAAGATAACAACTAATCCGGGCTGATTTGCAACTTAGTAAAAATTTTAGATCACGTACTATAAGAGAATAGGCTATACATTTTATCAAAGAAATACTTGACTGTGGAATTTTATATATAATCAAAAATACAAATTCACTCAGTTTACATTGTATAATGAAGAAGTTACCTGGAATGATAAAAAATCTGTATATTAACGTTTATGCAAAACAAATGACTGAATACTAAAAATAGCACGTAAACAAATGTCGATGATAAACACCCCCGATTTGGTCCATCTCGCACCATCCAACTTTGCTTAACTCTCATCACCTGGACTCAAGAAAAGTAGTGAGTCTAGAGGCTCAGCAAGAAATTAAGGAATAAAAAGGCAGGCAAAACAGACATTACAATAACTATTAACTGTGATTGTAAGCTCGTAAGCTGATAAAACTTAAAAGCTGAAAATCTGAATGTTGTACTTTGGTAAATTGAAAACTGTGAAACTGGGAAAGAATAAAATGCACATGTTTGAAACATTTAAAGCATTTAATGGTACATAAAATTAAGTAACATAAACTTTTCTTGATGCAATCACAGCTATACGACGGGATCCATTAGCATTGCCCTAGGGACCAATCACAAGAGGACGCAGCAAGAGGTTCAAAGAAGCCCTTCACGGACTCGTTTTGAGCACCCAAGAAATGTTTAAAGAAGAGCTTGCACATGAAAAGCTAGTTGGAGGATTAAGAGATTATATTATCAATATTATTCAAGTCCAAGACTAGCAAATGAAGGATGAGCAAAAGACAAGTACATGCATGCGCTGCATGTATAAGACATTTGGTTTGTTTTTGGCTTTTAATTACTTTCCTTAAGTAATTACCTCCCATGACTAGGAGATTTGTTTCCTTATAAAGTAGGGATTCTAGGAGATTGAGTCTTCCATGACTAGGTAGAGTTTGTTTCCTTATTAAAGAAGGGTATTCTAAGAGTATTGAGTTTTCCATGACTAGGAG
>KQ991802.1:266799-298739 GCA_001598015.1 Dorcoceras hygrometricum
GCTGGTTTGGTTATTCATTGTATACGGCAGCTGGATTAGCAATGGAGACGTCCAAAGTTGAGTCAGTTGTTAGTAATCAGGCGGAGGCCAAGTTGAACCAGCTGGAGCATAGTGAATCAGCTGGAACGATAAGAACCAGCTG
The DNA here is from genome assembly GCA_001598015.1 of Dorcoceras hygrometricum. Lineage (NCBI taxonomy): Eukaryota > Viridiplantae > Streptophyta > Magnoliopsida > Lamiales > Gesneriaceae > Dorcoceras > Dorcoceras hygrometricum. The sequence continues at coordinate 266,942 of KQ991802.1, forward strand.
CAAGCGTGATGCAATCCCACCTATACGACGATATCCATTAGCATTGCCCTCGGGACCGATCACAAGAGGACGCAGCAAGAAGTTCAAAGAAGCCCTTCACGGACTCGTCTTGAGCACCCAAGAAATGTTTAAAGAAGAGGGGAATCCTGCACATGAAAAGCTAGTTGAAGGATTAAGAGATTATATTGTCAATATTATTCAAGTCCAAGACTAACAAATGAAGATGAACAGAAAAAAGAACGAGTGCATGCATGCGCTGCATGCATAGGACATTTGGTTTCACATGCATAAGACATTTGGTTTGTTTTGGCTTTTAATTACTTTCCTTAAGTAATTACCTCCCATGACTAGGAGATTTGTTTCCTTATAAAGAGGGATTCTAAGAGATTGAGTTTTCCATGACTAGGAGATTTGTTTCCTTATAAAGAGGGATTCTAAGAGATTGAGTTTTCCATGACTAGGAGATTTGTTTCCTTATAAAGAGGGATTCTAAGAGATTGAGTTTTCCATGACTAGGAGATTTGTTTCCTTATAAAGAGGGATTCTAAGAGATTGAGTTTTCCATGACTAGGAGATTTGTTTCCTTATAAAGAGGGATTCTAAGAGATTGAGTTTTCCATGACTAGGAGATTTGTTTCCTTATAAAGAGGGATTCTAGGTTGGAAAGAATCATTAGGACTCTTGGAAACAAGTCTATATATATATTAGGAGATGTATTTCGAAATTTATTGAAGTTTTATGATACAAACCTTTTGTTTTCTTGCAAAGTTGGTGTTTACCTCAAAAAAATCAAACTTATCAAAGTCTATAACGTTGTGGCGTTTGTCGGTTTATCTTCGCACGGATTGTCAAAGACGAGTTCCTTTGAAGGTTCGTTTGAGATTAATCGTTCTCTTCTTCGTTGTGATTTTTGTTTCCTTTGAGAATTCATACGGAAAAGGATTTCACACATCCTAAGTTTGTCGGTTGATCTTCGCACGGATTGTCAAAGACGAGTTCCTTTGAAGGTTCGTTTGAGATTAATCGTTCTCTTCTTCGTTGTGATTTTTGTTTCCTTTGAAAGTTCATCCGGAAAAGGATTTCACACACCCTAAACATCTTGTTCTAACGATCGGGCGTAATTCGATTCTCTTGGCTATTGAATTGAGGGCGCGTGGCAATCAATATCACGTGTTTGCCTTTCTTAACCAACGAGAATCATATCATTTGGTATCAGAGCCTAGGTTCTGTTGAACAAAAAAGTGAGATGACCACAATACCAAAATTCCTTGAGTTTCCTCTCGAACCTCAAGATCTATCTTTAATTTTTTTCACGCAAGATTCTGCATTGATTCTTGAAAAAAAAAAGAGCAAAAAAAAAAAGAGAAAATCCTGTGCTCATTTCTTATTTTTCTATTGAATTATGGCTCAGACGCTTGTACATAGGTCAAATTCTTTTGATCAAACTATCATCTGAAATCAGGAATTGGGGAATAAATCCTAACTATGTTGTCTGGTATATAGTTCGTCAACCATAACATGATCCCTTCCAATTTGAAGGGGCACACTGGTTCGTCAACCAGCATACCTCTACTGACCTTCTGTTATCTTGCCATAAATCACTTTAAACTATCTGTAAAAATTTTTGCGTTTCTCTGATCTGGAACAGATCTTCTTCAAATATGGTTTTCTGTTATAAAAATTTTTAGATGTTCTGAAACTATTGGGAGTTCAATTGAAGAAAAAAAGTGGAACCATATTGGGTTATTGAAACGAGCAGTGAACAGCATAGCTCTAAGCTGGTGTACTATCTCTTGTAATGCGTATAACTGCGAACAAATTGGAGTTATACCTTCATATAGAAGCTAAAGAAGCAACGAATTAAACCTGAAGTTACTCTATCGGTTCGGAATGGACCTAAGATGGATCAGCTTGGAGTAAAGCAGCACGCGAGCGTACTGGTTCATAATAGAAAACCAGCTTTGGGCTGTTTGGCCAATTAAAGTCAATTCAGCTCGGACGATCAGATTGTGAGAAGACGGAACAATGAAATCAAATCACAAATGGATGTGAATTGTGAAATAAGAACGCAAGAAAACTGGACACTGAAATCAGATCGCAGTCGAACTGGACTATAAGACCAGCTCGCAACTTAGCAACCACCATGGGAAAAGTAACCAGATCGTGAACTTAGCTCAAAGGTAAGTAACAGCTTAGAAGATTTCCATAGTCTGAAGAAACTGAAAATATCCAAGGAAAATTCCAGAAACAAAACACGTAAGATTCTTGTAAGCTACTGAAGAAAAATCATGTAAGCTACTTGTAAGCTGCATGAAGAACACCCATAAAAACACAAGAAGAAATGTGAGACCCAAGATATTTGAGAGAATAATCGAGATAGTTGAAATGGTTCGGTGAGACCAGATCTGGCAAGAGCTGGTCGGTGCGTGGAACAACACTAAGCTAGTTTTCGTAGAACGGTCTGAGTTGGAAAATTAATCGGGTTTGAACTGGTTGGTTGGATGTGTATAAATAGTCGTTGCAAGATATTTCGAGTTGATAGAGGAGCGACGTTGTTTTTGAGAAACCAGATTTGAGGGGTGAAATCTGGTAGTGTTTAGTGTATATCGACTTGGTTCAGGGAATTCAAATTTGGATAGTGCGTGTGATCTGTTCTTGGTGTGAAATATGGGAAACAGGATCTGCTAGCGGGTGTAAGCAGCTGGGTGCACCTGTTGGTTAGGAAGAGGGTAGGATAGATGTTTCAGAAGTTTCAAGGTGTTATCCGATGGATAAGGACCTCTGATTGAAACGAAGAACTGGATGGTGGCGCGACGCCGTTTTGAGAAACATATTTGGTTATGAGCTGGTTTATGTATGCGAGGGATTGTCTATACCAGCTGTGGGAGAGAAGGCAGTGAGTTGGTCGTTCTGAGTGGACTTCTATGCGACGTCATTTGGAGGAGTCCAAATCTGGTATAACGTAGAGTCCAGATATGGAGTCGTGCTCAGATCTGAGTTGGTACCAGTTGTGAGCCTCGAGTTGTCGATGGATACTGTTCACCAGATTTCAGTAGATTTGAGTTATAAAAATAGAGGACTTCGACTGTGTGTACGCCATTGTTTTCCAACAATTAGAAATATCTTCCCCTTAAACATACCCTCTACTATAGTGAAACCCTTACTGTTCACCGTAGTCTATTTCTTTCGATTTCCCGCGGCAGACAACTTTGATTGGAGAAATATTGGTAGCTTTGAGTTCCCCTTGCCAAGACGCCTCCATTACTACCTCTTTTGGAGACTTTGGTGAGCTAGAAGAAGAACGTGAAGAAGCTACAGTGTGTCTTCTGGTGGTATTCTGATCGATTGGTTCTTTCGTTCAGGTAGTGCTTTCGAGTAAGTTTTAGATCCTACCTTATACTTCGTTTAGAGTTAACTATCATGGTGGAAGGGTAGGATAGAGCTGGGTTGAGCTGGTAGCTCCCTGTTAGGATTTCTGTGCTTACTGTCCCTGAGTTGTTGTTGTTGTTTGGATAAGCAGGGTCAGATCTGAGTTGCTCGGGACTCCTTGTGTGGTAATTGTAGCACAAAAACGGATCTGAAATTGTGTTAAAATAAAATTTATAAGTTTTGATGATAAAAAAATAATACTGAGAACTGAACTTAAGTATTCACAAAGGTCAAAAGGAGGAAACATTTCAGATTCGAGAACTCTAAGTTAAGTTGCGTTGACATCTGAGTTGACTTTTCAGGGTATTTGAGTAATCGGTTTTATCAGTAATTGAGACAGTCTTTCAGATTTGAGGGGATTCAGATTTGATTCAGAAGCTACAGTAAGAGATCTGTTTTAGAGCAACATAGATTCAGATTTGATTCAAAAGCTACAGTAAGAAATCTGTTTTAGAGCAAAGTATATTCAGACTTGATTTAGAGGCTTTAGTAACAGATTCTGGTATATCGACTAAGATGGTATAATTCAGATTCGAGACTATCAGAGGTGAACAGACTCTTTGCAAGCAATTCAGATGTAAGTAACAGGAAGTAAGATCTGTATATGCTACTTCAGATATTAAGCTACCACTGATATTCAGTTTTGACAGAGTATATTCGAAAGAGCTTTATGGTATTTCAGATTTCTTGAACGGACTTAGATTGGACAGAAACGACTCAGTCACTTACAAATGTTTGTTATCAGATTTTATTACGAGAACAGTATAGTATTCAGATTTGACTTATTCAAGGATACACAAAGAGGGAAAGATTCGTTTAACAGAGTGAACTTTCAAATGTGAGCTTCGAACCACTTCAGATGTTATAAAAGGATTATTTGAGAAGAATCAACGGTCTTGATTTAATCGTAAAAAATCCTGGAATTAAGGAGACAAGAACAGAGCTATTTTGGGTAAAGTTGCATAGTACGCAGAGTGATTGATATGATGATTACTCACTTTGGAATGTAAGTCAATTTAGTCCTGACGAACGAAGTTTACCTTTTGTATAGGCATTAATGGAGCATTAAATGCTATGATACGATGAAGATATGCAAAGGATCTTATCTCTACTGGCTACATTTATTGACCGTTGAAGAAAAAGATTTTAAATAGCTGAAGAATTCAAATGGAGAAGCTCTCGGTCAATTAACATACAAAAGCTCTTGAATATTCACTGGAACCCATTATGATACGATGAAGATATGCAAAGGATCTTATCTCTACTGGCTACATTTATTGACCGTTGAAGAAAAAGATTTTAAATAGCTGAAGAATTCAAATGGAGAAGCTCTCGGTCAATTAACATACAAAAGCTCTTGAATATTCACTGGAACCCATTATTGCAGAAATATTCTAAGTCCAGTTTTCAAAAACTCGAAGAACACTTCACATTGGTCTTATTAGTTTCATCTTCGAGTCCCACCTTCTGGTTTGACATTTGCAAATTGAATTTCTCTGTTTAGAAACCAGAAGATTTACAGTACTCATTGTTTAGCATTTCATTGTATATCAATATTGAGTCTGTAACGAACTTGCTGTGTAAAGCAGTTAGAAAAACCAAGTTGCTTGTAATTCAGCAGTTGTATCTGCGTATAGTTGGAGATTGCTAGGAGTTCACTTGGAGCGAGGCTCGGTGACTGGGTGTAGACAGAAGCTGTGTGCATCAAATTCTTCTAGTGAAACCTTTCTGAAAAGGAATAAGGGTAGACGTAGGATTTGATATTCGAACTTCCAAAAACAAATCTCTGAACCTTGCAATTTTACTTTACTGCATCGTATTTATATTAATACTATTCACTGGTTGATCGACTTTTTTCCGCACTATCTTTGTTAGTCGAGAATAAGCTTTGGGACTGAGATACCTCAGATCTGGTAACATAGATCTGAGTTAAGCGAGGCGCTTGTAAAATCGGTTTAAGGTTTCAAAAAATAAAATCCAAGGAGTTCATTCAAACCCCCCCCCCCCTTCTGAATTCCTAAGGCCGTTTTCGATCCATATTGATCCTATCTGCTTGTATTACGGCTTTGGGATAAGCATGGATATATTTTTATGTTTGCTAGTGTAATGTGTAGTGTGTATGCTATCGTTTTGATCTTGCTTAGTGTTGCTCTGTGCTGGTCATTGTAAGTTATTGTTGTTCATACACGAATTTTCCCTGTTGAGCTCATTTGTTTTTAGCCGTTTGCGAATGTTCTAACACGTATGTACCAGGATGCTTTTATAGAGGACGAGCAGAAATACTGTGCTCCTAATCTCCCTGATGATCTAGTTTTTAACCGCTATGAGACGAGTGGATAGCTACCACGCTTTCATGAGCTTTGGCAACAACAGGTTGAGTAATCTGGCTTATGCTTTGGTACAGTGTGTTGAGACAAGTGGATAGCTACCACGCTCTCACATGCTTCGTGGCCACTATCCTTTGTTCGTTCCTGTTGACAGCTGCTGAGTTGGTTCTTGAGCTCCTTTGGCATCTTGATTTGTTTATAGCATGTTGCCTTTGCATCCTGATGTTCTCATGCATAGCACGTTCATTTATATCTGTTGCTGTCTATTAGCTGTCTTAAATTGCTCTCCGTACTGGGGTTTGACCCATGTCCCTCTGGGGCTGGTTGTTTGGTTATCCGTGTTGTTTAGGTTGTGAAAACCCAGAAATTCAGTTATCGGAAATACAGCCGAAAAAAAACCCCAGATATTGGACCGTCAAAAGTCGACTCAGATCTGGGATGATCAACGGTCAACTCAGATTTGTGACGGTCAATGGTCAATTCAGATCTTGGACGGTCAACGGTCAACTCAAATCTGGGACGATCACCGGTCAACTCAGATATGGGACGGTCAAACAGTCAACTCAGATCTGGGATGATCAACTCAGCTTTGACTGGTCAACTCAGATTTGAAATAGTCAACTCAGCTCTCAGCATACCCAGACATATTACGCGTACAGATCAGATTTCATCCTTCAACAGTCGTAACTGCCAATTTATAGAGATTAATGACCAATTAAACCACCCAATTCAATGCCTAAACTGTTACTCTTGTAACAGCCAGGTTAATGACCATCAAATCCGGAATTTAAGGCTGTAAACCACTGACCTTTTGACTCCCTTTTTCTTCACCTATAAATACCCAGCTGTGGAATCAGATTACCCTCACTCATTCCGAAAAATTATAGTAAAATACCAGTAAGCTTTGAAGTTGAAACACTGCACGAGCTGTATCCCAGTACTGTACGAGTCCACCATATTTCGTACACCAGATTTGGCCTTAGCTGAATAAATTCTCCGCCACCTTGAACCACAGAAACTTCAGGAGACTGTAAGTGGGCTTTTGCTATGTATATATATTCGTTTGAGATGGTATTCATGCTATATTCTGTTTTGAATTGTCATTCGAGCTTTCGTTTAGTGTCAAGTTCATGCTATGATATATGCTCTGTTTTAACACTGATGTTTCTGTCGTAATATGGGTCTACGGAATATTCCGCACTCTGAGTTACAAGGTGTAACTATGGCCTCGACCCCTTATAGGAGTAAAAATTATGGACTGATCAGTAAACCATAGAGACGAAATAACTATCAGTGCTACCTGTTATGCTATGCTCTGTTCTGTTATATGCTATGTTCTGAGTCTGTATATGTATATTTTGTTATGCTCGAATGGTTCCCCCACTTGCTGAGTGTTTCCCCAAACACTCGCTCCTTACTTCTCCCAACCAGATAAGAACGAAAAACAGGTTGAAGAGGAGGAACAAGAGCTGTTCTGGGGCTGGTGAAGATTTAGAATATGTTAATGTAATTTTAGCTTCCGCAACTTTGATTTCCTTTTTTTCAGATTGTAAAGACGATTATTTTTGGTTATGTAAAAGACTGGTTTGAGCTATACTATGAGGCTTAATGTTTTACGATTTTATAATTGTTTAACATTGTCGATGTCATGAGTCTCGATCTCGGGGCATGACATTTTAGTTGTATCAGAGTTCACCAGGTTCATAATCCGGCTGGGAAATCAAGTCTGAGATTTTGCAAGTTTCGGGACGAACTTGCAGATTTTCGCATGAGACCAATGCTGCCCCCTCCGAAACGGTCCAACGAGCAATAATCATTACAAAGTTGTGACATAAGCCGCTTTTTGGCCAAATTCCTTCGTTTAGGCCTCCGAAATCTTGTTTTTGCCGTTTATGGAAAGATTTGAAAATTCGATAACTTCTTGTAAAAAAACTCCGATTTTAGTTCTCTCAACTTTTCTGAAATCCCTATGACTTGAACTCACAATTTATGGAATAATTTCACAGCTTTCTATTTTTTGAAATTTTTCTCCGATTTTAGGAAATGACCCCCTCTGTCCCCCGCACCGTGCTGTTGCTGCCCTTCGTATGAAGCAAATAGCCCTTGAAAACCAAAGCCGCTCGATTAGACGTCTTAGAGCCAAACTGGCAACCGAGAGACGAGAGTCAGTTGCTACCAAGGAAGGATTGGAAACTAAGGTATCCAGCCTGGAAAGAGACTTACAAATCCAGAGATGTGATAACCGTAATCTACGAACTACGGTGACCCTGTACCATAAAGACATCGATCGCCGTATCTCTCAGCTGGTTGAGGCTAAGAAAGAGCATAAGACTAACCAAGTATCATTAGAAGCCTCGCACAAGACCATTGCTGGACTTACTGAAAAAGGCCTTTGTATGTCAAAGAAGATTGAAAGGATGAAGGCAAAGAAGCAACAGACTAGAGAAAGCCATCTGGAGTGCCATCATAAGTTGCAGGCTCGTATCCAAGAGGCTGAAGATACGATACAAGAGCAACACCTAATCATCGACGCCCTAGTAGAGTACAAAGCTAGCCTACTCCAAGCAATCCAAGGTCTGCAAGAAGACAACGGTGCTCCTGCTCCATTCGATGATGAATGGGAGGAAGAACCGGAAGAAGACCCGGAAGAAGAAGGGCTTGAGGATATTCCTGTTGGAAAGGGAGAGATTGTTGATGAATAGAATATGTTTTACCTTTTGAATAAACATTGTTCATTCTTCTATCAAAAATTTGCTTATACCTTCGTTCTAAAGTATTCTCAATTATTTCACAATAACACACATCCATCCTTAGTAAGCTTTCCTATGGCAGAATATGGCGGGCAACCGAAGAAGCGACAGTAACAATGGAGGTGAAGGATCCTCCAATCCAAGAGGTGGTCTTATCAGAGAAGACCTGATGGCAATAGCTACCGTAGTTGCCACGACTCTCTAACCTAGCCCTCCACCTCGTGGGACACTCTGAGTCCCTTTGCAAGAACAAAGTCCCAACCTTCGATGGGAGCCATGACTCCGAAGTTGCACGGACTTGGATGAAGAATATTGAAACACAACTTCGACTACTAGAAGTCCCGGATGCCGTCAAAGTAGATTTTGTGACACCACTCCTCGACGGCAAAGCTGGAAAGTGGTGGGAAGCAGACGAGCCAACCATGACTGCAAATGGACAAATCACATGGCAAAGATTTCGGGAAGCATTTTTGAAACAATAATTCCCAATGGAAGTCATAATGCAACGGCTCAGCGAGTTTGAAACTTTCACCCAGACTGCAGACATGTCGGTAGTAGAGTATACATCCAAGTTCAACTCATTGGGCACCTATGTCCCAACGATCATGGCAGATAATACTCTTAAGATGCATCGATTCAAGAAGGGTCTGAATAGCCGTATCCAGTCAGCCCTTGCAGTCTACCAAGCCACAAGGTTTGAGGACTTAATGGGAGCTACAATCCGAGCAGAGACTGACATAAAAAGGCGGGAAGCTGACAACAAGAACAAACGCCCCCTCAATGCTCAGACTTCATACGGTGGACCTAATAATAAACAGCCAAACCTCAGCAACAAAGGACCAGCTACTACACCCAACCAACCAGGGTTAGCACCTTGAACCTCTTGCGGTCACCGGCATTGTAACGACCCTCATTTTCTTGACGGAATAATCATAAGTTTTGGGGTTCAATTGAACGAAATCAAAAGTTATAAACGTTGGAGAATGGATCGTTACTATCTATCTGGGTTGAAACGAGTATACTGAAATGTTTCACATTCAGGGGTAAGAAATCTAGAATAATTTATGCAATGGTGCGGAAATGATGAGAACAACTATATCAATCTGTCAATTAATGCATCTCGTAGTGTGATAACGTCTGGTTGAAAACATAACAAATTCTGAAATCTTGTTTTGATATAACTTAAACCATCCTGTTCATCTCCCTCCATCTTCCTGCTGTAATTCACCTGCACTCAACAAAAACTAGTGAGCCAAAGGCCCAGCAGGTAAAATCTGGAATAACAAAAGTAAGAATACAATTGCTCAAGAACTGGTACATACTAGAGTTTGAAATTTACGCTTAAGAATGAACAAGCATAACATAACTTATGAAGTCTAGTAGTAATCGAAAGCATAAGCATGAATCAATTCTGAAAACATTTTCTTTAAACATTTCTTAAGAGCTGTGATCGTAATCACTCTCGTGCTCTTCTTTCATTTTCTGGGAAAATTATGACAATACTTTAAACATTTGGTCCATTTCGTTTGATCAAACTCCTGATATCAGTCTTAGCACTATGGCTCATGGTTGAAGGGGTATACAGACCCATCGGCCTGTAATCCTAGTCCTTCCTGGTTAAAAGGGCACACGGTTCGTCAGCCGCGCACTCACCCTTTCATTAGGGACCCTTTTCATTGTCATAACTTAAAACATTTCGTAAAACAATGTTATGCTCTGTTTTCTTTCTTTTTAGTTGAGCTACTGGTTTTTAGTTGTCTAGTGATGTTCTGGAACTATAAAGGATTTCCTTGTAATGCTTGCGAAGATGAAAACTGAATAATTTAGCTAGTTGAATCTGTCAGATAAGTCGAAAGATTCATTAAACTAATTTAGAATTGAAGGAAGAATCAAATTCTAAGATTTTCGTTATCTAATGAAGAAGACGAAGAATGAACAGTGACCAGCTGGGTAAACAGTACCAGTCGCAAGACTAATACCAGCTGAATGCACCGTACTTAGAAATAAGTAAAGCAACTGCTGAAATAATGAAGTGAATTACATCTGCTGGTGAACAGTACCAGTCGCAACGAATAGGAATCAGTCGCAAGACAAGAATCCAGTCGCGAGGTCTTTTAAATAATTATAAATCGAAACGATGTCGTAGCGCATAACTCAGTCGCTACAACCAGTCGCTACTGCTGATTTATACATCTGCTGATTTTACAAAACATCTGCTGAATTTGCGAAAGCAAAGCATCTGCTGAATTTGCGAAAGCAAAGCATCTGCTGAATTTGCGAAAGCAAAGAAATGAACCTGCTGATTTCATACTTAGAATATTTTCGATAAAACAATATCAGCAGTGGTATAATAACCAGCTCTTGTTCTTAATATACAGATAACCATGAACTACGAAGGTTACCTTCCTCTAAAGACTTCGACATATCCTATGAAACTTCTGGAAAAGATCGAATAAGCTACTTGTAAGCTACTTCGACAAATGAATTACTGAAAACTCAGGAATTCATTACAATAACATCACCAAAATATTTTCTAAATCATTCTTGAATCAAAATTACAGTAACTCAACTTCTTCATAAAAACAGAGCATGAACTTCATGGTTTTTCTTTGAAGAACATTCGAAACCATCTTCCTTTAAAACTCATACATAAACATAAAAACAGAATCGAATATATGCTTTCTATTGAGTGAGCAAGAAACAGAGTTTACTTGCCTGGTATCTTTAACACAAGAACAGCAGAAAATTCAATATACTTCTTGCGCACCGCCTGTTTCCTCTAAAACACTTTGAAAGTATTTTGGTTCGGCTTCTCTGAGAGCGAGCAACGCTTACTATGATTTGATTTGAAAGTAATGATGCATGAAGCAGCTTAAGACCCTATTTATATGACTCACTATGTCTAAGGAAAACAAACATGTTATATCAATATGCAAAACTCTTATGAAAGCGTGCTCTGTTTTTCAAAACAAGAGATGTGCATGGAAACCGAGAATTTTAGTTAAAATGGAGAATCCATTGGGTTTGCAGAAGTTACTAAACACCTACTGTACTTGTATTCTAACATTTGAATATCAATCCATAATAATATAAAGATTGATCATAACGTAGACTGAAATATTCAAGAATTGAATTGAAATAGCAATGTAATCCCTCAATCTCATATCTTCTAATTGTTGACTTCTAAATGATCTGGTCGTTACAAGCATAGTGGAGATTGTCGCAAGTAGAGCGGTGTATGTTTTAAGTGTGGAAAGTTGGGCCACCGAATTGCGGATTTTCCGGAACACCAAGGTCCAAAGGTTGGGTCCAGCAATGCGGCTTCGAACAAGACAAAGCCTAGGGAGGATAAATCCAATGCTCGTGTGTTTGCAATGACATAGGAAGAAGCTGAAGACGCCAGCGACTTGGTGGCAGGTACCATTTTTATTAACAAGCTTCCTGCTTATGTGTTGTTTGATTGTGGTGCTATCCATTCGTTCATATCTAAGATATTTGCTAAAAAGTTAGGGCTAGAGCCTGAAATCCTATGTGAACCGTATAGAGTAGAAACTCCTACCAACACTAATATTGAAACGCATAATATCCATCGGAACTGCGAGATATCCATAAACGACCATTCATTCTCTGCCAACCTGGTACAACTCAACATTGGCTATCCAAGAACCATGCACTAGTAGATTGTCAAGGTAAGAGTGTGAGATTCCACACCCTTGATCAAGAAGAGCTGATATATCATGGTAAGAACAAGGAGCGAAATTCCCTACTTTCTGCTGCCCAAGCATGGACAGCCATGAAGTCCGGAGAAAAAGTTTCTTGGCAATGATCCACGAAGTAAAGAAGGAGACGAACTCAAAATATAATACATCCCAGTGGTGCAAGAGTTCACAGATGTGTTTCCAGAAAACCTACCTGGAAAAGTGCTTGATAGAGAAATTGAGTTCGAAATCAACCTAGTGCCAGGGACGGCCCCAATCTCCAAGGCACCCTATCGGATGGCACCTGCAGAACTCAAGGAGCTCAAGGATCAGCTACAAGAACTGCTAAAAAAAAATCAGATCAGACCCAGTGTGTCACCTTGGGGAGCTCCAATGTTATTGGTCAAGAAGAAGGATGGAACTATGAGATTGTGTATCGACTACAGAGAGTTGAACAAGATCACAATCAAGAATAAGTATCCTCTTCCAAGAATTGACGACCTCTTTGATCAACTCAAAGGAGATACAACATTCTCCAAGTTAGATTTGAGGTCAAATTATCACCAACTAAAGATCAAGGCTGAGGATGTTCCAAAAACTGCATTTAGAACAACATATGGTCATTAAAAATTCACGATGATGCCATTTGGTCTAACCAATGCACCAGCGGCCATCATGGACCTCATGAACCGGGTATTCAAACCATTCCTCGACAAATTTGTGGTGGTGTTCATAGACGATATACTCGTGTATTCATCGAATGAAGAAGACGACAAAGAACATCTTTGACATACCCTTCAAACCCTAAGAGAGAAACAATTGTACGCCAAGTTCAAGAAGTGCGAATTCTGGCAGAAAAGTGTGGCATTCCTAGGCCACATAATTTCCGAAGCAGGCGTACCAGTGGATCCGAAGAAGGTAGAAGCTATCATGGACTAGCCTATACCTAAGACGGTGACGGAAGTTAGAAGCTTCTTGGGATTGGCTGGCTATTATCGTAAGTTCATAGAAGGATTCTTTTCAATAGTCATACCACTCACTAAACTCACCCAGAAGAACTCCAAGTTCAACTGGAACGAAGACTGTGAGACAAGTTTTGAAACCCTGAAGACAAAGCTTGCCTCTGCCCCTGTCTAACGCTACTCGTAGGGGACAAAATCTTTACTATCTACAACGATGCATCTAAAGGAGGACTAGAATGTGTATTCATGCAAGATGGCAGGGTAATTTCTTATGCCTCAAGACTACTAAAGACGCATGAACCAATTACCCAACCCATGATCTAGAGCTAGCTGTGGTGGTTTTTGTTCTAAAGATTTGGCGACACTATCTTTACGGGGCAAAATGTGAAGTATTCACCGACCATCAGAGCCTCAAGTATATATTCACTCAGAAAGAATTGAACCTGAGACAGAGGTGATGGATCAAACTTCGGAAAGACTACGACTTGACAATAAACGACCACCCAGGAAAGGCAAATAAGGTAGCCGATCGTTAAGTCGGACGAACATGAACAAGGTGATACTATCCTCAGTCTCAGCTCAACCATGCCTCAAAGAATTGGTCAAAATCAATCAGGATCGAGACCCTTCTTTGACCAAAATTAAAGAACAGATCAAGCAAGGGAAGGTGTCGGAGTTTCAAGTAGACCAAAAATGAATCATTTGGATGAACGGAAGATTATGTGTGCCAGACGTCGATAACCTCCGTAAAGAAGTGATGTCTGAAGCACATAAATCTAAGTTCTAAAACCACCTAGGAATTACAAAGATGTATAGAGATTTGAAAGAACACTTCTGGTGGAATGGGATAAATAGAGATGGTGCTGATTTTGTTGCTAGATGTCATGTATGTCAACAATTCAAGGCAGAACATCAAAGACCTGGAGGATTATTGCAACCACTGGAAATTCCAGAGCGAAAGTGGGAAAACATATACATGGACTTTGTAGTAGGTCTGCCGAAAACAAGATTAGGCTATGATGGAATATGGGTAATCGTGGATAGGTTAACAAAGTCTACGCACTTTTGCCTGTCCGAATGAACTACGGCTTGGATAAGCTCGCGGCCTTGTACATGGACAATATTGTAAGACTACATGGAGTTCAATACAGCATTCTGTCAGATAGGGACCTAAGGTTCGTATCTCATTTTTGGAAGAGCTTCCAAGAAGCCATGGGAAGTAAGGTTACCCTCAGCACGGCTTATCATCCACAGACGTAACGCCTCAGTTTTAACGAATGTCCCCACTTACCAACACTGGTCTTTCCAGCATGTTTTGTCCTCACTCACACGCACGCTGAGAAACTTTCCACGGGGTCACCCATCCCAAAATTGTTCCAAGTCAAGCACGCTTAACTTTGGAGTTCTTAAGTGATGAGCTCCCAAAAAGAAGATGCACCTTGTTGGTATGATTAGTACCAATTAAATCTGATAAGCCTTCCTCAAATAACCTCAATTACATCTATAACTTCCCAGTCTCGTAATCCCTATCATTCTGGTGTGGGATCGGTTCATTTATGTGCCCCTTCACCTCTAGAAGCCTTCCAGGAGCCGCTCATTTTCCATGCAACCACTTGGAACCCACGATCACTCCCCGCACTCTTTTGCACCCCGAGCATCAGAAGCCCACAAGATTCCGCTTGGTTTGTCCCTGAACCACACCGTACTAAGAGATGTGGGCTCTGATACCAACTATAAGGTCCCAGTTTTAAATATTGTCCCCACTTTACCAACACTGGTCTTTCCAAAGTGTTTTGTCCTCACTCACACGCACCCTGATAAACTTTACAGGGGTCACCCATCCCAAAATTGTCCCAAGTCAATGTTAGGACCGATTTTCCAAAAGGAACTGATTAGCAGGCGCTGTTGTCAAACATTAAAAAATAAATTTTCGCGCTGCTAAAACACTGGATGAGGTGCAATACCTCTGGTTCTTGAACACTTAAAAGCTAGAGCACCGGAGACAGATCTGGTATGATTTAAAATCATGCGGAAAACACAAGAACTGAATCCTATTATTTTAAAACAACACAAACAGATTTATGTACAACATAAATCTGTTCGAGACTTGTGCAAGTGTGTTAACTGTGTATGCGTGCTAAATAACTATGAATGTGTATGCGGAATGAATAACAGAATACAATACTCAATCGATTTGTTTCTGGAAGTTCGGACCTCAATGTCCTACGTCTCCCCTTCTTCCACCTCGGAAGGTTCCACTAGAAGATATACAACGTGTACAGACCCAATCCAGCAACCAGCAGCTGCGAGAACTCCTAGACTCTACCAGCCCACGGCTGTTCACTCAGAACTTGTTTAACGTCTCTGTTCAAAGACTACATACACAGAGTTTAACGTCATCGTGCTTGGACGGAAACTGTTTGCATTTGGGTTTTGATTCACTCGCTAATCAATTTAGCTCAACTCACAAAATGTGCGAGTGAATCTGTGTGTGAGATTGTTACAATGAAATGCTCAACTCTCTGTTTCTCACACACTAGGGAAATGCTCTACACAAGCTAATACTAGCTCCGCTCTCAACTGCAATTAAGCTTTCTCTAGTATGATAGTTGACAGCTTCGCTTCTGGTTCATTTTCCCTCTACTGGTGCACTGTGCAACCAACGTGTTTCTGCAACAGCGCTCTCTACCACCTCTCCTCAATGGCGTTCTTGTATATAAGCCTCTGTTCAAATTCAAACCGTTGGACACAAAATCTTCCCGTTCAAACGTGTTCTGTAAAGCACCGACAGGGATTGTCCTTTGTGTCCTTTCTTTTGCAGGCTTTTTGTCGTCTTCAACATTTGAAATAAGCTCAGCATTTGACATCCAGCTTTTGCAACTCTTCGTAATTTGTCAACTGCTTCGCTGCTGGTTCATTCTTTAACTGCTTCGACTGGGTTCTTGCGTCTGGTTGAATCTCTACACTTCGCCTGCTTTTCCTGCGTCTGGATCTTCTTGTCGACTGGTTGAGCAAGTGAAGATATGCTTGCAGCTGGTTGTCCAGTCGTTGGTCATAAAATGCCTGCGACTGGATTTCCCAATGACTGGTTAGATCAAACGATGTCGTATCAACTTATTCAAACGACATTGTTTGCTATGCATCCTCGACTGGTTGATTATATCACTGTAGCTCTCGTCTGGATGTACCATAGCTGCCTGCTGGTCATTACCATCGTAAAGTCCTTCTGCTGGTTCCTTAGCGCGAAAGCAAAACGCTGTCGTATCCATTTATCCAAACGACATCGTTTGCTATCGCTAACTTCAAGTATCATCTGCTGGTGAACAGTAGCTTGCGACTGGATACTTTTTTCTGTACGACGTCGCTTTATTTCTTGCATCTGGATCATCCATCGACTGGTTCTACTGTAGCTCCCTGCTGATTGTGATGTCACTGCTGATGTCATCATCGCTTAGCTCTCCAGCTGGTCTTCTCGCACCAGCTGATCTTTCTTCATCTGCTGATCATGATGTCGTCACCGATGACATCATCATCGATGGTCCACTTAGATGTTCCAGCTGGTTCCCTTTTGATGTTCCAACTGGTTCTACTGTAGCTCCCTGCTGATTGTGATGTCACTGCTGATGTCATCATCGCTTAGCTCTCCAGCTGGTCTTCTCGCACCAGCTGATCTTTCTTCATCTGCTGATCATGATGTCGTCACCGATGACATCATCATCGATGGTCCACTTAGATGTTCCAGCTGGTTCCCTTTTGATGTTCCAGCTGGTCTATCTTCCTCTTCTAGCTCTTGCAGCTGGTTCTTATCGTTCCAACTGGTTCACTATGCTCCAGCTGGTTCAACTTGGCCTCCGCCTGATTACGAACAACTGACTCAACTTTGGACGTCTCCATTGCTAATCTAGCTGCCGTTTATAATGATAAACCAAACCAACTGCTGAACTTTATCTTGTAAACCATCGACTGGACAAATTCAGCTTCGCGACATCTTTCTTCGATAGCTAAGATCTGTACACTAAGTAGAATTTTTAGAAACACAATAACAGGTTTTGTGTAATTCAAAACTTAATCAGGATCTGTTTACACAGATCCATCAGTCAAGCAGGCTTAAATTTGGAGTTCTTAAGTGATGAGCTCCCAAACATAAGATGCACCTTGTTGGTATGATTAGTACGAATTAAATCTGATAATACTTCCAGAATTAACCTCAATTACATCTATAACTTCCCAGTCTTGTAATCCCTCTCATTCCGGTGTGTGATCGGTTCTTTCATGTGCCCCTTCGCCTCTAGAAACCTTCCAGGAGCTGCTCATTGTTCGTGCAACCTCTTGGCACCGAAGATCATTCCCCGCCCTCTTTTGAGCCCCGGGCATCACAGTAATCCATAAACAAGGTGATCAAGCTTCTCCTCGGCATCTATTCCTATCCGAGGGAAAAAATAACATCCTCCTTCGAACTTAAGAATGTAATCTCTCATGGGCATATCCCCTGTCTCAAATTTAGAAACTCGCGCTTCAGCTCAAATCGCACATCTTGCTCTATCGTCATCAGCTAGTTGTATATATTCAAAAATGACTCCAAGGACTTGATCCATCTTTCAGCTACAATTGGATCACTGGTACCTGAAAACTCCTGGGGATGTCGACGTCTAAAATGTTCCTGAGGGTCCTCATGACTAGACATTGGCCCTGTTGACTGGCCATTTCCTTGAATCGACTGATCAACGAAGTGCTCCAACAGCTGAGTCATGCTAGCTAAAACACGATTACTACCGCTTGATTCACCATCCTCTTCCTATATCTTATTTTCATAGCCCAAATCCACCACAAGACTATCATGAAAAATACTGAATGCTAGAATATGAACACAAAACTTACAGGTTAACTGAAGCAGCTGGCGACTGTTTCAGACTGTAAGAAGTGTTTATCTCAAGAACCATGCTCTAATACCAAGTTGAAAGTCCTCGATCCGAAAATTTTAAATAAACAAACTATGAAGGTGTAAATTCAGATACAATAACTATTCTAAACTTAATTGCAAATTCATGAAAATTTCAGATCACGCACTATCTAACAGATCGGCTGATATATATACATATATAGATATGCGGAACATATACATGTATATCAAAAGGAACAAATTCGTCCAGATTATGTTGAATAAGCTTTGAATTAATTGGAATTGTTCAAAAACTGTGTCTAACAACATTTCAGATTACGAATTGGAAAACAACTCAGCGCTTAACCACGATGCAGAATGAAAAGACCCAAACGACTAGAATTTTTTTTTGCAACTCAAAACATAATGTCACATTGGGATAAAATAATAATTAACTCAACATCAACTTTCAAAATTCACCGTCTCAAAGAATTTATTTCTAACACAATAAAACATTCCTCAAAATTTCCGATAAAATTCTCATAAAAGTCTTTTGCAGAAGCTATAGGTCTTGGGAATGCGCTTCCTAGGTCCCGGGCTCCTCAATCGTCATCTCCTCAAACCTCACCATCACTCTTACCTGCACACAATCAGATCTAGTAAGTCTAAGAACTCAGCAAGCTCAAACCTTTATAACAAGTACTAATATACATCCACATGAATTTAAATTTCAATACTAAAAACATGTTTAAACTTCAACATTAGAACTTTAAAAGAACTTTAAACTGTAAACTTTAAACTTTAAACTTTAAACATCATCATCAAAAATATTTAAATAAATTTCAGCCTCAAATCCTCAAAATATACGTCATGGAAGGTAAATTTAAATCCTCAAAATAACATTTTAGGTGAAGTTTTCTCATTGATGCGACCCCTCTATTCGCTTGATCAAACTGTAAAACATAGTACTAGGCTAGAATAGCTCTACAGACCTCTTATGTCGTAGTCACTATCCCCCTCTAATATTGCTCTACGGACATCATGCGCCATATTCAACATAATCCTCTACGTATTGGTTAAAAACAAATTGCATTCCTCAAAATAATTTTCTTTTCTTTTCTTATAAAACATCAAATAACGTCTCATGCGATTAACATCATTAAAAAAAATTCATCATTTTAATCTTCATAAACTTGCTGCACATAAACATGTTTTAAATTTGTTACAAAATAAATAAATTTTAGCAAAGATCAATTGGGACTGTCCTAGGCTTCTCAACGGGCTACTCGGACACCAGACAGTCTCAAGAAGTTGCTGGACAAGCCCAAAAACTCACCACAATGTACTCAAGCCTAGAAAGTATAATATAATGCATCTTAAACATGTTTACAGGCCATAAACATACTGTTTGGTGCCGTCAGGGTGCTGCTTTGACCTCAAAACTTTTAACGCTACGTGATGCCTTTTATTGACTCCTAGAGCATCCTTTTTTACCCTTGCATATTAACCATCATACAACAACCCCTAACCTCATAGATTGACCTTCCTAACATGCCTAACTGGATGCTCAAATAGCAAAACAGTCATTCAAAAGAAAAAGGCTTCCAATTATGGTCCTATGGATTTTCGGGTGTTATAGGTAGAGCTGCTAGGCACGTGGTAAGGGAGTCTAGAGCCCCAGATAGTAAGGATGATGTTGCTCAGCCTAGTGTTCATTTGAGACGTCTTTCCAAAAAGTCTGAGGCTGAAGTGGAGCAACTAAACCAGCAAGTCGATGACATGGAGTTGGTTCTGGATAGGTTCCAGCGGATGAATCCCCCTACATTTTCAGATGCTGAGGGTGGTTTGGTAGCCAAGGTATGGCCAGAGCACATGGAGGATGGTTCGAAAGAGTGCACTATGACGAGGAGAGGAAACTTATCTTGGCTACCTTCCAGTTGAGAGGGCATGAGCCGTGGCGCCCTATTCCACCGATTAACAAAATAATCTCGAAAGTACGAGAGAAAAAAATGTAAAACTTTTTCAAATTATAGAAATTTCTAAGAAGACATACGATTCGGGGTAATTGCGAGATAAAAGAAACGATTCAGCTCACGCATGGGCAAACAAATCAGGGATGGCGATGGTAAGAACTGATGATAATTACGTAAGCTGATCTCACACGGACTGGGAAACAATAATTGCAATATGGTCGTTTTGTAGCGCTCCAAAATCCATAGAACCACAAATTTCTTAGCCTTTCTTTTCTAAGGGCTGTTTTGAGATTTTCGAGTATTCAGATTCTAAGTTCAAATCTGACTTTTTTTATTTGAAGCAACGTCCAGAAGGTTCCGGAAGGATTTCCCCCAAGCACATATTTGAAATAATCCATAAATGTTTCCTTTCATAAAAAAATGAGTTTTAATGGGAGCTATGTTTTATTAAAATGAGGTATCAAGTTTATAAATCAAAATAGTAGTAGGGAGCTTTTAACGAATCTTTTAAAAAGGACAAAGGAGTTGGCACGGCAGCCATTCCTACTCAAGTATTTTTACCTACTACTCAATCATTCTCCCTTGTATAAAATGATTTATGTAAGCCTCTGGATTCATTTTGTTGCAAGAAAAACTTTTAGTTCTTCCAAAGTTAAGTAGATTTTTCCAGTGTGCTTGAGGATACTTCCAGCCGTGATCATCTACACGTTGCGATTTACGTTCAGGCAAGTAAATCTGATTCTTGCTGCATTTGGAAAACATATATTGCTTCGTTGTTTTCTGTGTATGCTTGCCTGTTTCAGTTTCAGTTATTGTTTGAGTTGAGCTATGGATTCACTACTTTGATGCTTTAGTTTGAGGAAACTCACTAGAAAGTTTAACCAGCAATGGCGTTTTTTTAAAATATACTGAGTTGTACAGATTCCAGGTAAGAAAGCCAATAGAAGACCTCGGTTTCCTAAGTACTGTGAAGACTCTGGATATTGAATATAAATGGATAGGCAACACTGGTTAGATCGGGAGCAAGTTCTGGTTTGATAAGCGAAGCCAGTTTGTTTAGAATCTATCTGAGTCGAAGCAGTATTTCGTGTTCCTAGCCAAGTGTTTTTACGCGTAACTTGTCTTTAAACAAATCTGTTGTTAAGTTGCTCACAGCTGAGTAATCTACCAAAATCTGAAACACTTACTATAAATTTCTGTTAGCGTTTTCGCAGTAAGATCTGTTTTCGTGGTAAGATCTGTTTTCGCAGTAAGATCTGTTTTTCCAGTGAGATCTGTTTCTACTATTCATAAGCCGTGTTCCTTAGCCAAAGTTATTGCTCACATCTGTATGCCTATACCGCACATCAGATCTGTTAGATAACCAAAAGCTGACCTTCGTGCATGACATCTGTTTTTCTAGTGACATCTGTTTTCCAGTAACATCTGTTTTCCCAGAGAGATCTGTTGGTACACAAAACCTGATTTCCTAAAACCACGTCTGTTTTGCACTCTCGAGTTGATTTCTTCAAAGCTGTTCCTCAGCTCTGGGTCCAATTGTACATGTTAGAGTAGATGCCCAACTAGCCAACTTGTGGCGTGTGGGTTTTATAGACTCTTGTATATGACAATCTTTATTTATGAAATACGCATTTATTTATGGCATTCTTTATCTTCATTGTGATTATAATGTTAACAATTGTGTTGGATAAAGACCTAGAATGCACCATAGTGTATGTTAGATGTGATAGTGGATATGATGGCTATCATGAAACACATCTAATAGTCACTGTGTATTCTGAATTCGTTCCTAGTCGATTGGGCCGTCAAAATGAGGATAAGGCCGCCCGAGCTTGAGATTAGCATCTGCGATGTGAATTACCATGTTTCATTGGTAGGGAACATTGTGATGTTCTGAGCATGACTATCGAACTACCCTCATTCGGACTTTTCAAGTGGTTACCATTTGTCGAGTGGATAAGTCCGAGGTCTTGGTTATACTGATTAGTCCTCACTACTCGAAACGTCATTGAGACTCTACATAATAGGTGCCTCACTTTGACCCGTTTTCTGACTTATTTTGGGTCATTAGGCGGCGGGATTGGGTGAGGTCCCGATGCATGTAGGAGTCGATGCTTCGTTGTCCAGGATTCACCGCTCGCTCTCATGCGTGGATATCCTATGCTATCTGAGAGGAAAATAGTGTATAAATCTCTGGCCAGAGTACTGTATGTGTTTTAGGTAAATGGGTTTACCTAGTTACACTCGTGATGTCACTATTCGATCTCCAAGATGTATGCATAGTTATCGGATCTTTAGCGACTCTCGATTTACCAATGGTCGTTGATCTGATCGGGATATATGTGTTGAAAGGACCATACTATACGCTAACCACGACCAACTGGTTCTTGCAGGCACTATCAGTGATACCTAGGGGATCATGGGGCGATGTTTCTAGGTGCTTTACCATGATCAGATGGGCAAGTCCGAAATTGTGACTTCGGAGTCACAATGGTTGTGGGCCCACGGCTAGCTGTATCCCTGAACCATTGAGGGTCACACAAGTACTGGATTCATGATTCCCGCACGAAAACTAAGCTCAATGTGTTGAGCATAGGAGAATGAATTTGGGGAGTGCGACTTCCTAAAAGTCAACAGGGGTCAAATTGCGATTTCCCAAAGTTGAGGGCTAAACTGTAACTTTGGACAAGGTGGTCTGAAAAATTGTTTTCGCATCATAATATTCAGTTTTGGAAACTGAGTCGATCGGTCTGATCTGATCGTCGATCGTAATTGTGATGAAGCCACGGTGGTACGGTTGAAACGAATGTTCACATGGACTTGGGCCCGCCCCAGGCCCATTGGACTAGTGGAAGCCCATCATTGGTCTACTTATGCTAGACCTAGGGCTACACATCACAATACAACTTGAACCCTAGCCTCCACCACACACTTGCGCCGCCCACCTCCTCCCAACTCCTCTCTCGACCGCGCCCCTTCTCACGCGCCGCCGTCGTCGGCCACGCGCCGCCGCCTTGCTCCGCAGACTTGCTCCGGCCACCGCGAAGAGGAGATTCCGATCGTGCCAAAATCCGTCAGATCTTCTAGTGCAGATTGACGGAGGAATCGTGCTTCTGGTCGTGGACCTGATTAGACGATCTACCGCCTCCTACCTTTTGAAGTGCCGGTTTCCTTGTGAAACTGGTCGGAGCCAGGCGCCTAGACGCCAGCAAGGTAACGATTCAAACATCCTATGTATGTTTATCGTTGATTATTTGTAATGTATTGAACGTATCTCGGGGCAATTTTTAACTTCCGCTGCGCCCCCGGGAAACGGGATCCGGATCCGCCACTTTCGCCAACAGTGGTATCAGAGCATAGGCTCGGATCCTTCAATATATATACTGCCTGAATTGCATAGATCTCAGATTTTTGAAATCAAAACAAAAATTTTTTTTTTAATTTTTTTCCTGGCCGACCACCGTGCGCAATTGTTGCGCACGGTGGCGCGCGGTGCTCGTAGACCATGCGCAACTGGTTGCGCAAATGTTCGGGCGCGACGCAAGGGAGCTGCCGCGCATGGCGCGGCTAGCGTGCGGCCGTGTGCCGCACGCCACGTTGGCAGTGGCCGCCGTCCGACGATCCTCGTGGCGATGCGACGGCTGTTCTCTCTTCTAGGTTTTGTTTCGGGCCTGTCCCGGGCAGCCCATGAAGTTTTCGGGCCAATATTTGATATTGGGCCGATTTTGGTTGGACCGAAAATTGATTTTGAAATTTTTGACATTTTGTGCCTAAAATTGGTTTAAGCCCAATATGATGCAATTAAAATTACAAAATGTGATTTTAGTTATGAAATATGATTTTATAATTAAAATATGATTTTGTTGATTAAAATTTAATTTTATCGACAAAATGCGATTTTATTTATAAAATGCGATTTTGTAATTAAAATATGATTTTGTAGGAAATCATCAAATATGATTTGAATATTTAATTCATGTCGATTAATTAGATTGATTGCATGTTTGGGATGATCTAGAGCCGTGCCCGATGTGTTAGGTGTATGCTTTAGGTTTTGCGATTTTGGTTTATATATATTGTTGATATCGATTAAAGTGGGTCTGTTTGTGGCCCGTTCCCACCCCTACAAATCTGTATCCCATATATGTCATGGAAATTTAAATGTAAATTACTAGATTTAGTGGGAGGACATTTGAAGACGGTGGACATGACGATCAAAGATATTGAAAACCGAAATCTGTAAAACCGGAAGCAATTGTAATAGGATTGCATTGCATATTGCATTTAACCTAGGACTGGACCCAGGTCCGTGATTGGCAACAAAGCTGTACACGTCATTGACACTCGTTGTGAGTCGGTTGGAACTCCCTTTAACGTTGGCTCATATTATTGGGGTCGTTAAGGGGATCGTCCTTCACGACTCAACATTGATGGGTCATCTTGACACGTGATAGTAAACGGCGTCATATTATTGGACCCTTACTGGACGTGAGGTAAAATACATGGAGGTTGCACCGGTTGCAATTGGACTCTATCTTTTGGGGGTCATGGTTGGCTGATATTATTCGGGACCATGATCGCTCGATTGGACTCTGTGTACCCACTCAGGAAACTTGTTTTCTCGATTTCATTAGAGGGTGGTGAAATCGTTAAAATAGTGGGAGGGTAATTCACAAAACTAAATGACCTTGTTTTATGTCTTAGCGTTTTTCATATATAGTTAGTAATGCATGTCTATTTTTCCTTTTTCAGTATAAACTGCTTATAATGTCTTCGATCAAAAACCCACTCGCTGCTATACTGGATAGCAACAAGTTCACCGGTCTGAACTACCAAGACTGGCTTCGAAACCTCAACATTGTGTTGGCTTCGGAGAAACTTCTCTATACGATAGAGAAGAGCCCTCCGAAGGAAGCCCCTGCCGATATCAGCCTTGAGGAGCTGATTACGCTTAAACAATGGTGGGACGACGAGCTTAAGACTCGATGCTATGTGATGGCATCGATGTCCAACAAAATGCAACGACGCTTTGAGAAGATGAAGTATGCTGCTGAAATACTCTTTCATCTCAAGGAACTGTATGGGGAGAACTCTCGACATGAGAGGTTCACCGCTGTCAAGGAGCTTATGACGAGCCTCATGCGCGATTAGACTTCGGTCCGCGAGCATGGGTTCGTATGATTGGGCTCGTTGAAAAGCTAGCGGGCCTTGATATCACAATTTCACATGAGCTGTCTGTGGATGTGCTTCTCCTCTCACTACCCGCTGCATTCGACCCCTTTGTGGTCAACTTCAACATGAACAAGCTGGCAGCCACCCTCGAAGAGGTGGTTAACATGCTTGTCATGTTCGAGGGGACCATAAAGAAGGACAAGCCCGTCCTCCTTATGGGCTCTTCTTCCTCTGCGAAGAAGGGGCCCAAACGCAAGGGTAAGAAGAGTTCTGCCCCTGCGAAGGAGGAAAAGCTCACTAAGAAGCCAAAGGCAAAAGCTTCCAAGCCAAACAAGTCCGAGGTTGTTTGCCACCGTTGCCACAAGCCTGGGCATTGGAAGAGGAACTGCAAGGAGTACCTCGAGCAGTTGCGAACTGCAAAAGGTATGTTCTATATCGAAATAAATATGTCTCTTAATTCGACTTCTTGGGTACTTGATACCGGATGTGGATCTCATATCTGCAATGATTTGCAGGTGATGACAAGAAGCCGACGTCTTAGAGAGGGTGAGACCCACTTGAGGCTGGGCAATGGAGCAAGGGTTGCTGCAGTAGCTATAGGAGATGTTTATTTATTTCTGTCTTCAGATTTTAAGTTGTTATTGCGAAACGTTTTATTTGTTCCCGAATTAATTAAGAACATCATTTCTGTTTCTATGCTTGATAGTGATGGATATTCTTGTGTTTTTGCTCATTAGATTTGCAATATATACAAGAACGAATGTTTAATTGGAATTGGGGAACGCGAAAACGATTTGTACACCTTAAAATTGAAACAAGTTCCAACTCGCGATGTCGAAACACATACAACAACAATTAAAAGGAAATACGATAGGTTAAACCCAGCACAACTTTGGCACGCTAGGCTAGGTCATATTTCCCTAAGTAGGATGAACAAGTTAGTTAGGAGTAACATGTTTGATTTATCATACATTAACTCCCTACCGACTTTTGAATATTATCTCAAGGGAAAGATGACCAAACAACCCTTCAAGGGCAAGCCTGAACGTGCTCAAGGCCTATTGGATTTGATCCACACTGATGTGTGTGGTCCACTTAGCATTGGTACTAAGTACGGTCACACATACTTCATCACCTTTACCGATGATTACTCTAGGTATTTGTACTTGTACTTAATGAAGCACAAGTCTGAATCCTTTGGAAGGTTCAAAGAATTCAAGGCTGAAGTAGAAAATCAATTAGGCAAAAGTATTAAAGCACTTCGATCTGATCGAGGTGGTGAATACTTGAGTGCTGAATTTCAAGACTATCTAAGAGAGAATGAGATTCTCTCGCAGTGGACCCCTCCGGCCACAGCACAGCTCAATAGTGTGGCGGAGCGTCGTAATCGAACCCTGATGGACATGGTTCGATCTATGATGAGCTTCACTGAGCTTCCTACCTCGTTTTGGGGCTATGCCCTCGAAACGGCGGTAATGTTGTTGAACAATGTCCACACCAAGGCAGTGGATAAGACTCCATATGAGATATGGATGGGCAAACCACCCAAATACTCATACATGAGGATTTGGGGATGTCCTACTTACGTGAAGCAGACAGTGGGAGAATTGTTCCTATTGGGTGAAAATTGATATACAAGAGGAAACTTGGGCCTGATGGTAAGGTATTGACCTACAAGGCACGACTGGTCGCGAAAGGTTACACTCAAAGGCAATGTGTTGACTATGATGAAACCTTTTCGCCAGTCGCAATGTTCAAGTCAATTAGAATCTTACTGGCCATAGCCGCATGGTACGACTATGAGATATGGCAAATGGACGTGAAAACTGCGTTCCTTAATGGAAATATTAAGGAAGAGATCTATATGATGCAGCCTGAGGGTTTCACATCTGTAGGAAGTGAGCATAAGGTATGCAAACTTCAGAGATCGATCTACGGTCTCAAACAAGCATCGAGGAGTTGGAACCTGATATTCGATGAAACAATTAAGGAATTTGGTTTCATCAAGAATCTCGAAGAGCCATGCGTATATAAGAAGGTAGTTAAAAGCGCTGTGACATTCCTTGTACTTTATGTTAATGACATTCTACTCATTGGGAATGATTTAGGAATGCTGCAGTCAACTAAAGTATGGTTGTCTAGTAGATTCTCGATGAAGGACATGGGTGAAGCATCCTATATTCTTGGAATACAGATCTATCGAGATAGATCGAAACGGATGCTCGGATTCACCCAAGCCACCTACATCGATACCATACTTAAGCGGTTCTCTATGGAAGAGTCCAAGAGAGGACACCTACCTATGAGCCACGGGGTCACTCTATCTAAGTCTATGTGTCCGAAGACTGATGAGGAGATAGAGAGTATGACACGTGTGCCATATGCATCGGCAATAGGTAGTATTATGTATGGCATGATCTAAACTAGACCGGATGTCGCATATGCTCTGAGTGTCACGAGCCGCTACCAGGCCAACCCCGAGCAATTTCATTGGAAGGGTGTGAAAGATATTCTTAAGTACTTGCGAAGGACTAAGAATATGTTCATGGTCTATGGGGGTGGTGAACTGAAATTGAAAGGCTGTGAAAACCCAAAAATTCAGCTCCAGGAAATAGAAAAAAAAAACCAACGACTGGACAACCAGCTGCAAGTTCATCCAGTCGCAAGCTGAAGCACCAGTCACAAAGATCCAGACGCAACGATGATTTCAGCATTAGCGCAAAGACAGAAGATCAATCCAGTCGCAAGATTACCAGTCGACTGGATTGCAAAGGAACGAAAAACCAGACGTTGCGTTACAAAGATTGATTCAGACGCGACGCAGAGAAGAGTGAAGTCTGGACAAGTTGCGAAGAAGAAGTAGAGCGACCAGCTGCTGGTGTGGGAAAACAGTCGAAGAGGTAGAGCGACGTCGTTTCGTTAAGTTGAGACGCTACGTTTTGGAACCAGCTGCGGGAACAGTAAACCAGCTGTTGATATGCATCCAGTCGCAAGATGATGTACCAGTCGCGAGCTACAGTGGATCCAGTCACAGGCTACAGAGAGTTACAACCGAGTCGACGTCGCAAGCTACAGTGTACCCAGTCGCAGGCTACGGTGTTTTGCATGTCCAGTCGCAGGAAAACCAGACGCAGGAAAAACCAGCTGCTGGTGGTGATACTCGCGTTTTGTGGTATTTTGCGTAACCAGTCGACGGGTGCAAGAATTCAGACTTTAGCTCGCGAATTCCAACAGTTTCTACACGAATACAGATCAGTCGTGGAGCTTGAAAGAAAATCAGCAGCAACGCAAATTCCGCAGCGACGCAACTTCAGCGGCGATGCAAATTCAGCAGCGACGCAAATTCAGCAGCGACGCAGACTTCATCGTCTCCACGAAACTTCATAATTCAGATTTCACGTAATCCAGATTTTTGCTCACGAACTTCGGCAGTCGCTTACAGGTCAGATTTCACGATTATAACCGTCGATTTAGGAGGATTAAAAGCCAATTGAAGGCACACCATAAGTAGCCATTATGTATAATACATAATAATGGCCATAAAGTGGTGTTTAAGGGCCATAAAGTTGTGTTTAATGGTCATCAAGAGGTGACCCTTCAAGCTCCCCAACCTCTCCTATATATACACCCCTCAAAGATAAAGAAAGGCACTCTAAAATCATCAAGAAAACCTTGAGATTTTCGTGTAGAATCCGATCTCCACCGTCCAGAATCTTCTTCCCTATGTTTCGCATACTAGGTAATAATTTCATTCTGATCCAACGGTTAAATTTCCGTAAATCAAATTCGCAAGAATGCTGCACAGATTACATGTGAGGAAACTGCAGCTTCTGTTTATCTTCCTAAACCGATTTCAAACGGCCTCTATTTCTGATCTCCACCGTTCAGATGTTACTTCGTTATGTCCTGAATATGGTGTCCAAATTTCATTTCGATCCAACGGCTAGATTTTTGTTAAACCCCTTTTCCATAATTCTGTACAGATTCCATACGAGAAATCTGCAGCTCTTGTCCATCACTTAGAAACGGCTTCACATTTTCTCGAAAAATGATCTTGACCGTTCAAAAGTTATTTCATCATTTTTCACATACTTTGTTCAAATTTCATCTTGATCCAAAGGTTAGATTTTATCGAAATACCTTTTCAATTCTATTGTATCGACCATTTGCGATAAAACTATAACTTCAATTCACCGACCCGATATGGATTCAAATGGCTTACAAATCCAATCTTTTCCGTTCACAATTTCTTGTTCTCCTTTTTGTGAACAACCCAACCAACCTTGAGCTTAATCCGAGAGTTTCGTATACCGAAGACACTTATGAAATATCGATGATTTTCATAAGTATGCAACGTCTGAAGATCTCTACATTCGTGATCCACATCAAGTAGCAACCAGAAAAGAAATCAAGCATTTCCACCATGTTTCTCAGGTTTTGAGTAGTAAGCAGGTAAGTGGGCTTTTGCTAAGTAACTCGTTTGATATACATATATATTTCTTCACTTCGAAGTTTCGGTTTTTGAACTACTATTCGAGCACTTGTTTCAAGTCAGATCTCTGTTCATTCAAGTTCTGTGTTGCACTGATATATCTATCGTTATATGGGTCTACGGAATATTTCGGCTTTCTGGGTTACTGTGTGTAACCACATGGCCTCGACCCCTTAGAGGAATAAAAATTAGGGACTGATCAGTAAACCATAGACACGATTCTGTCGTTATATGGGTTTACGGAATATTCCGCACTCTGGGTTACTTGGTGTAACCACATGGCCTCGACCCCTTAGAGGAATAAAAATTAGGGACTGATCAGTAAACCATAGACACGAAGTTATTATCAGTGCCGTTCTGTCACGTTCTGTCATGCTCTGTTAAGCTCTGTCATGCTCTGTTAAGCTCTGTCATGCTCTGTCATGCTCTGTTAAGCTCTGTTATGCTCTGTTATGAGATTTGTTATTCAGTATATGTATATGAATATTTGTTATGCTCGAATGGTATCCCCCACTTGCTAAGTGTTTCCCCAAACACTCACCCCTTACTTCTCCACCCAGATAAGAATGAAGAACATGTTGAAGAAGATGAACAAGATCTGTTTCGGGGCTGGTGAAGACTCTGCTTTATTTGTTAATGTAATTTTCGCTTCCGCACTCTGTAATTCAATTTCTCCGATTTCCAGTTGTAAAGACGATCATTTTGATTATGTAATAGACTGGTTTTGAGCTGCACTATCTGTTTCGGGGCTGGTGAAGACTCTGCTTTATTTGTTAATGTAATTTTCGCTTCCGCACTCTGTAATTCAATTTCTCCGATTTCCAGTTGTAAAGACGATCATTTTGATTATGTAATAGACTGGTTTTGAGCTGCACTATGAGGCTTGATGTTTTGTAATGAATAATTATTAAACATCGCCGGTGTTCACGTCCAGGCCCGATCTCGGGGCGTGACAAAGGCTATACTGATTCTAGCTTTCAATGTGATGTGGATGATTCGAAATCAACCTCCGGATTTGTATTCATGCTCAATGGTGGTGCTGTCTCTTGGAAGAGTTCGAAGCAAGACACCATTGAGCTTTAGGGCAAGTGGGAGATTGTTAGAGTAGATGCCCAACTAGCCAACTTGTGGCTTGTGGGTTTACAGACTCTTGTATGACACGATCTTTATATATGATATTCGCATTTTTTCATGGCTTTATTTATTTTAATTATGATTATAATGTTAACAATTGTGTTGGATAAAGACCTAGATTGCACCATAGTGTATGTTAGATGTGATAGTGGGTATGACGGCTATCATGAAACACATCTAATAATCACTGTGTATTCTGAACTTGTTCCTAGTCGATTGGGCCGTCAAAATGAGGATAAGGCCGCCCAAGCTTGAGACTAGTATCTGCGATGCGAAGTACCGTGTTTCATTGGTAGGGAACATTGTGATGTTCTGAGCATGCAGATAGATAGTGACCTGGTGATCTATCGAACTACCCTCGTTCGGACTTTCCAAGTGGTTACCATTTGTCGAGTGGATAAGTCCGAGGTCTTGGTTGTACTGATTAGTCCTCATGACTCGAAACATCATTGAGACTCTATATGATAGGCGTCTCACTTTGACCCGTTTGCCGATTCACTTGGGGTGATTAGGCGGCGGGGTTGGGTGAGACCCCGACGCATGTAGGAGTCGATGCTTCGTTGTCGAGGATTCACCGCTCGCTTACATGCATGCTATCTGAGGGGATAATAGTGTATAAATCTCTGGCCAGAGTACTAGAAGTGTTTTAGGTAAATGTGTTTACCTAGTTACACTCGCGATGTCACTATTCGATCTCCAAGATGTATGCATAGCTATCGGATCTCTAGCGACTCTCGATTTACCAATGGTCGTTGATCTGATCGGGATATATGGATTGAAAGGACCGTACTGTACGCTAACCATGACCGACTGGTTCTTGCAGGCACTATCAGTGATACCTAGGGGATCATGGGGAGATGTTGCTAGACGCTTTACCATGATCCGTTGGGCAGGTCCGAAAATGTGTTTTCGGAGTCACAAATGTTGTGAGCCCACGGATAGTTGTATCCCTGAACCATTGAGGGTCACACAAGTACTGGAT
>KQ991802.1:299223-314101 GCA_001598015.1 Dorcoceras hygrometricum
CCGCTGCCCGCCGCCGCCGCACGTTGATCGGACTTGTTCCGATCACCATTTCAAGGAGTTTCCGTCCGTGCTGATCTCGTCAGGCCTTCTAGTGCAGGCTGACGAAGGAACCTTGCTTCCGGTCGTGGACCTGATTGACGATCTACAGCCGCCTACCGACAAGAGCCAGTTTCCCTGTGATTCTGGTTGGAGCCAGGCGCCTAGACGCCAGCAAGGTAACACCCCGAAAATCATCCTATGAATGGTTTATAGTGCTGCCTTTATTGTATTGAACGTATCCCGGTGCTTAATTTTAAACTTCCGCTGCGCCGCCGGGAGACGGGATCCGGATCCGCCACCGCTTTTCCAACACTACCTACGACTGGTTCTCAACCAAAAGCTGGACAACCAGACGACTGGTTTAAACATCGCGGGAATTCTCCAAAAGCTGGTACCAGCCACAACATATAAAACACAGCGTTGTAACTAATCAAAACGGCGTCGCACAACTGACGTCATCCAGTCGCTAGCTCTCGCGCAATACCAGCTGCAAGCTACAGTAGCGCACCACCAGCTGCAAGCTACAGTAGCGCACAAATCTCTCGCTGCTGGACAACCAGTCGAAACATCCAAACGACGACGTTTCCTTCTCGCTCTACAGTGATGTTGACCCGCGTTGACATCTGCTTCGACTGAACAACCAGCAGGTACTCACACACGCGATTAGATCTCACACTAGCGCTACACGAAAACGACGTCGCTCCAACTTATTCAAACGACACCGTATCCCACTCGATACAAATTCACTAAACCAGCGACTGGTATTTCAAGCGCTACCAGATCTCTCCAAACGACGGCGTTTTGGAAACTCATGTTGCCAAATAAACGCTACGACTGGTTTTTACAAATCAACCAGCTTTTACCCAAAAACTAGCTTTCACACAAAACCTCAAAAATACGAAAACTCCCAGAATTGCTCCAAATGCTATTTCAGACTCGAAAATGCAAACCAAACTTACCAACAAAGATCTAAACCACCAGAAATCTCTAAAAACCGATACATTCCAACAATTAAATCTTGATTACAAATCCAGGTCTCACAGCTAATCCAGCTGACATCTGCACACTTAGTAGAAACATTATAAACACAATAACAAGTTTTGTGTAATTTAAAACTCAGATCTGGATCTGTTATTCAGATCCAACACAATGAATCTTTTATTTAGTCAAATTTTAATGCTTGATTTTAAAGAGAAGCGTTGAGCATTGTATTAAATTTTAAGGTTAAATTCTAAGGCTTATTGGGTCAAGTCATGTTTAGAGTTAGAGGTTATTTTAAAGTTAAGTCTAGGCTTTTGGGCTTTGAATTAGTAGGTCAGACACCTGAACCAGTCCTTGACCGGAGTAGAAAATGTAGAAACTCGTGAATACATATTTAATTATATATGTAGTATTTTATTTATGTTAATGTTTTAAATGAAGGAATTAAATATATATTGACGGTCTAAGTTTTTAAATTGCATGTTTTTATGAAATGCACGCATCATGAAAATTATTAAATATTAAAGGCATATTTGAAAAGAAAAATAGATAAAGTGATTTGTGGCCATATAGACGATGAGCGGATCCAGGATGTCGGGACCGGTGAACCTCTGTTAATGTATAATGATAGATGATGAACGGGAGACCTGGCCAAGTTGAACCTCTGTTAATGTGATGATGATGTAGGTCGGGTGAAATCGGCCGCCATCTACGTTGGTTTATGATTGATCAATCGATAATGGTCCACACTTCACGGATACAACTCACACGTTTTTATGTTATGCTATGTCATGCTTTATAATGTATGCTATACGATGACGATATGTTATGGCTGATTTATGAATCATGTTTACGATCATTCATGCACGCATGTTTTAAAGTTATTTTACTATATGTTTGTGCTTGTATGTGATTTTATTATACGTACCTTGTTATTATTCAGATAAAGCATGTTGGGCCTTTACGTTCGCTAGGTTTAAAGGGTGCAGGTGACGAACCTGTTGATTTTATGCCGACAGACGGTGAGGATCTCTGAGCGCCCATTGCAGCAGTACCCCGTGACCACTTTGACGTCATTAGTCATGTTTTGAAACAGTTTCAATTACTTTATTTGTCATTTTCAGTTTTCCGCAATTTTTACTTATCCTGATTTTAATCCGTATGGTCGATTTAATGTTTTTAGATAATTATTTTATTTATGTTTTAAAGTACTGTTGAGGAAATGTTTTAAAAAGGAACGAGCCATACTTTTGAAGATTGTTTATTCCGCACTTTATTTGAAAATAATAAATGAATAATTTCTAGAGTACGGTTCGTTTCAATCATTCATGAGATACTACATATATAATTAAATATATATTCATGGGCTTCTACATTTTCTAGTCCGGTCTAGGACTGACCCAAGGTGTCTAGCCCACAAATTCTAAGCCCACATGCCTAGACTCAACCTTAAAATAAAACTCAACCCCAAACATGCCTTGCCTATAACTTTAAAATTAACCTTTAAAAATTCCAAAATACTCAATCATGTACTTAAAAATCAAATATATAAAATTTGACTAAATAAAAGTCCATTGACTAAAAAAATTAGACTATAAAACATAAAACAAATATTAGGTCCATAAAACAATTAAAATTTTGACTTTAAAATGTTTGACCCATTTTCCAAAAAAATTGGACCTTAAGCTTTAAAATGAAATACCCGGTCCAGAAATAAAATAAGTCGGACCAAACTTAAAATATTTTGACTCGGCCCACGACTAAGCGACCCGATCCAACCGAACCCAACAAACCGGTCCAGCCGAACCGGCAGGCCCATGCAACACAAACCCTAGCCGCACACACCTCACGACGCTGCGACTCCACGCCACTTCTCCCTTTGGCCGCCCTGCTCCGACCGCCCATGGTCGGAGCCCCACCGTATGGACCACCCCCAGGTCCAGCCAGCCCTACTAGACCAACCATGGCTCACGACGTGGCTCACACAACCCGAACGAAGGGCGCAAAGTGGACGGTTGCGTCACACGCTACATGGTCGCACGTCGACTGGGTTCATCTATGATCCAGCCATTTTCTCCCACCATGGACCACTAATAGACCTCCATGGACCACCATGGACCATATCCAAGCCCCTTTAACAGTCGTGGCTGAAACATTACAACAACTGATCATAAACACATTGGAAAAAATATGAATCATGCGTGGATCGAAAACATTAAATGTAGATCAATGCAAATCACGTACAATTCATGCAAGTTTTTTCATTAAAACAGTTTAATATGACGTAAATGATGAGAAAAGGGAAGATATCACATGCCTTGATGGGAGAATATAGAAGATCTGCGAGTTACCGAGACGGAGGACGTGAGATCGGGACAAACCACCCGGAATTACACCAAAACTTGCAAAATCTCGATCTTGAGGGAGAGGGGAGTGGTGTGAAAGTGAGGGGAGAGGGAGGAGGGAGGGTAGGGCTAGGGTTGTGAAAAAATGAGTGTGCCCAAAATGACCCCTCCAATGTGTTTAATAAGAAAATTATGGAATTTTCCTATCCTAATCCTCCACTCACTTAAAATGTTAACTAAACTCAAAATTAAACTTTAAAACTCCAAATTTTCATGGCCTCCCAAATTTTAAAATATAGGAAAGTTCTTTAAAACAGCCCATATAGGTGAAAACGGGTTCTCGTCAATAATAATCTTAAAAACCCCATTTTACGGAAATTGCTGCTAAAAAATAATAAATTTACTTTTAAAAATCTGAGGGCTTAAAATTCTCAAATAATTTTTTTAACTCGGTCGTCCCTTGTCTCGCCCATGTGTTTGGAACTCGAATAGTGTCAGGCCTCGTGCACAACTCAGAGATAAACCACGCAAAAACATAGCGGAATCAATAAAAAGTGGCTTAAAATTTTCGCTTGGCCTGACGGTTTAAAAAAGATAATTTAAAATAGCACAATACTTAAAATAATCCCAGTTTACATTATAAAATACGACAGTACAACAATTACAAGTACTAGCAACAATACAACAGCTGAAAAGAAACTAAAGCACATGGCATTCCCCGGCTGACAGCACTAGTAAATATTATGCTATACGCTACCTGGGACACCCTATCCACCACCTGCTGGATCAAAACCACGACCAGCTGTGAATCCTGGAAAACCTGAACAACAAATAGGCAACAACACAACAGCCCCAGAGGGACCTTGGGGTCAAACCCCAGTACGGAGAGCAATAAATACAGCAAACGGAAGACAGTAGATAACATGCACATGATATGCAAAGGACCAAGGCTACAACCGAGAACTGGGAGCCAAGGGATCTCAACGGAAACTCAACAGCTGGATAACAGCAACTCAACAGCTGGAGCGGATCAACTGAAGGACAGTAGTGAAAAACACAAGGTGCAAGAGTATATTGGAGCTACCCACTCGTCTCCAAACACTGTACCGGATGCAAAACATACAACTCCACCTGTTGTTGCCTAGCTCATGAGATGTGGGAGCTACCCACTCCGCTCATAGCGGCTAACAGATGTGAGGATTGAGAAATTCGAATTTAGAATTTTTGAGTTTTCAGATTTCAATTTTGTGATTTTTGGTGAAATCTGATTTGAGAATTTCAGATCTCTTGTAGAACATTTCAGATTTCTAGTCGCAGGATTTATCGGGTGAAATCTGCGCGAGAATTGGAGTTGATTTGGTAAACTTTAGGTAGAAATCTGTTTTTCCTAGCGTTTAGAGGTGAAACACTGTCGTTTAGGGTGAACTCTGATGTTCCCGAGTGCTTGCGAGAGTTGCCGTGAACAAGTGCTGAAACGTCGTCGTTTTGGTGAAGTCTGGTGGAGTAAGAGATCTGCCAGGGAGGAGAGATCTGATAGTAGCGTTTGGCGCTAGATGCGCTACGCCGTCGTTTCGCAGTCAGATGTCTCGTGAGAAGATGAAATCTGGTAGCGTTAATGCGTGGGCGTGAGAGGGTGCCACGTGTTGGTCAACCTGGTGATGTTGACTGCTGATAGCGTTATTGTGTGAGAGAGATCTGTTTTGAGCGATGCGACGTCGTTTGACTCTTGTGTGTAACGTAGCGCTTAGAGATCTGATTAGTTGTGCGCAAGCGTTTGTGTGTTGGTTCCAGACATCTCGTATACGACGCCGTTTTGACTTTGTTTGCGAGAGCCCTGATACGCTGTCGTTTTGATTAGTTAACGCTAAGCGTGTTTCGACTTATGCTAGCGGAGGGATCTGATGTGTATTAGCGTTGGAGCATTCAGATGTCACCTATGCGATGTCGTTTGGCTTGTGCGCGAGAGTTAGCGTTATCGCTGGAATCTGATGAGATAAGCGCTGCTTCGAGAAATCTGTTTGGCGATGTGTAGAGATGCAGGAATCTGTTTTATTCGGGATTTGTCTTATTCGATAGAGATTGAATAGAGGATTTAAATACAAGTGTTGAGCAACACTTAGAACATTTTCAACCCGATATTTATTATCCTCTTATCTGTTGAAACCCTCGAACGACACTGTTCATTCGAACATTTCTCCTGTCGATCCCCGTCGTTTCTAGCCTTTGTTTTTGACGATTTTGGTAGCGCTGAACTCCCCTCGTTTAGCTCTTTTGATTACTACCCATTTGAGGCTGTTGAATGACTTGAGGAAGAGAGCGTGAAGCTGCTGGTGTACGAAGATTTATGGAGAAATCTGACCGCGCATCCCTTAGCTCTTTTCGAGCCTTTTGGTGAGTAGATCTTGAGGTTTAAGCTTCGGTAGAACTTGTATAGCTTAGGTTGTGAATCCATAATTTCGACCGTAGGCTATAATGCTTTGAGGTTCAGATTTGTGGTTGATTTGAGCTAAGATATTAGCTACTTTGTACAGATTTCAGCTTCCAGGACCTTCTGTCGTGAATTGCCAAATCCAGGAGGGATCTGTTTCGCTTAGGTCGTGAGTTGCCGTGCCCTGTTCTAATCAATGAGGTAGAATTAAGCTGTTGAGGTACGAATTGGAGCAACTCTGGACAGCTTTGATGCTAGATCATGCGTATATTTCAGGCTGTGAAATATGGTTGATTTTGATGGCTGTATTTGCGTGAGCAGATTGATGATTTATGTGATTTGTATGTTCTGCTTTAGCGTATTTTATTGTACGCATTGTGAATTGATTATTGATTGGCATACATGCATACATATTGAGCCTGACAGATTGATTAATGACCTGATTGAGAGTCACGTTGTGACTGGCCGACAGATGTGTCGTGCCCGAAAAGTCCAACGCTATCATCGGAGTGGTGACTGTCGGATTCGAGTGTCTACCACCGAGCTGTGATGGGCTGACGGGCCTCGATGATCACGGACAGATGATTTCCACCGGTCGATTGGCTGTGCGTGGTATAGAGGCTTGCTTGAGATGATTTTCCAGTCGATATGCTGGTCTAGCTATCCGATCCTTGATAGCCCTCATGCATTCATAGCATTGATTTATAGCATGTTTCATGATTAGCTGTTTTGATGGCTCTTCGTACTGAGGCTTGACCTCGTATTTGTTTTTCTGCTTTTGTGTTGTTTGGGTCTGTGTTGCCCATTTGCAGGATCTTCAGGTAACCAAGCTGGACAGAGTGGAGGTTTAGCTGGTCGATCCCCGTTCCCTTGAGTCCCAGTCTATTTTATTATGTATTGAACCGGGGGATGCCCCGTGATTCTATGTATTTGGGTATCTATTGTTGATTTGAGATTTGTGTTACCTGTTTTGTATGGGTTTGAGTTAACTCATATTTTGAATATTGATATTTTGAATGTATGTTTTGAATTCACGCCCAAAATTTTTCGAAAAATTTTTAACGCCATGATTTTATGATTCCGTGATTATGTGCTTAATTGTGCTTTAATCTTGAGTGATTAGCACGGGGCCTGAAAGTTTTGGTATCAGAACTTAAACTGGGATAAGCTCGATTTCCTTTGATCACACTCGAGTCTAGGCACAGAGTTGTGATTTTATTTTGAGTGACTCTGTGACTTATGTGTCTTTTATCTGTCTATGTGGTATATCTGCTGTGAGATCTTACCTCTAGACTTGTTTAGATGCCGCCGAGGAGAGGAAGAGGTAGGACGACTATACGTACCGCGGAGGAGTCTAGGGCGGATAGTGATGACGATGTTCAGCAGGTTGAGAACGTTACCAGACAGATAGGTGAGATGGAGTTGGTTTTAGCTAGGTTTCAGCGGACGAACCCTCCGACGTTTTCTGCAGCTGAGGGAGGTGCGACGGTTGAGGCTTGGCTGGTTCAGATGGAGGAGTTGTTCGATACTCTAGAGTACGCTCCCGAAAAACGACTGAAGTTGGCAGTGTTGCAGTTGAGGGATAACGCGCAGCGCTGGTGTAGGGGTACTTCCCGTGTCCTTCGTGATAGTGGGGCTGTGATCACCTGGGAGAGCTTCTGTGCAGCGTCCGACAGGAGTATACCTTGGAGTCCTACTACAGCAGCCGAGAGCATGAGTTTGATAATCTGAAGCAAGGGATGCTGAGAGTGGCCGAGTATGCCCGGCAGTTTTCTGCACTTCTGATGTATGTTCCCCACGTAGCCAACCAGGAGAGGATGAAGAGGAACAAGTTCATGAAAGGACTGAGGTCTGATTTTTTCCGGATGGTGTTGTCTGGATCCCCTGCGACGTATGTTGACGCAGTGAATCGAGCGGTTGACATTGAGGAGAGTTTGATGGAGGCGGATGCTCCGGTTTAGCCGAAGACTGGGAGTGCTTTTCAGTCGGTGCAGGAGGTGTCACAGTCGTTCCAGTCTCCTCAAGGGTCGAAACCGTCGAGTCTCCAACAGTTTAGACCTCTAGGGAAGCAGTTTAAGAAAAAGACGAATTCGAGT
Organism: Dorcoceras hygrometricum; assembly: GCA_001598015.1. Taxonomy (NCBI): domain Eukaryota; kingdom Viridiplantae; phylum Streptophyta; class Magnoliopsida; order Lamiales; family Gesneriaceae; genus Dorcoceras; species Dorcoceras hygrometricum. The sequence continues at coordinate 307,113 of KQ991802.1, forward strand.
TCCTCTGGTTCCGTGAGTTCTGGTAGCAGTGGTTCTGGCGGTATGTCTTGTGGACAGTGCGGAGGGAAGCATCCGACTTCGCAGTGTCAAGGAGTTCAGGGGTATTACCGTAACTGTGGACATCCTGGACATTTTGTTAGAGTGTGTCCTTTGTTGAGGGGACAGTCTTCGGGTTCTTCGCAGCAGGGTTTGGCTGGTGGTTCTTCGTAGAGACCACAGTTTCCTGTTTCGACCCAGCGGTCTGGATTTCAATCGAGTGGACCGTCGAGATTTGGTGGATCTTCCAGACCCCAGTTTCAGATTCCCCAGCAGGCCCAGGCGAATGCCTTGATGAGAGAGCAGGCTGAGGAGACGCCTGGTATGATGATCGCAGGTACATGTTCTATCTTTGATTTTCCTGCGAGAGTTTTATTTGACACAGGAGCGTCACACTCCTTTGTTTCTGCGTGGTTTGTGCATGAGTGTGGGTTAAGAGTTACCCCATTGTGTGATGTTGTATCTGTGTCTACTCCTGCTGGTGTGTGGTTGATGTCCAGTGAGATTTTGGTGAACTGTTTGATCCGATTCGACCAGAACGTGTTAGTGACGAATCTGATTGTCTTGGAGATGAGGGACTTTGATTGTATCTTGGGAATGGATGTGTTGTCTAGATATAAGGCTACTGTTGACTGTTTCCATGGTGTGGTGAGAAGTGGGATTTCTACGGCACGGATTCGCGCTCGAAGATTCCACTGGTGTCTGCCATGGAGATGTTTCGCCTGCTATCGCTGGATAATGCTAGATTCATGGTTTATGCGCTTGAAGTTTCCCAAGAGCCACAATTGGAGTTGAGCGACATTCCGATCGTCCGAGAGTTTCCCGACGTGTTTCTAGACAAGATTCCAGGATTCCCTCCAAGACGTGAGATCGACTTCAGCATTGAATCGGTGCTCGGTACCGTCCCTATTTCTAGAGCTCCGTATCGGTTGGCGCCCGTAGAGTTGAAAGAACTCAAGGATCAGTTGAGAGATCTTTTGGAGTAAGGCTTCATCAGACCGAGTATGTCGCCTTGGGGAGCTCCGATTCTTTTTTTGAAGAAGAAATATGGGTCTATGAGGATGTGATTGAATCGGTGCTCGGTACCGTCCCTATTTCTAGAGCTCCGTATCGGTTGGCGCCCGTAGAGTTGAAAGAACTCAAGGATCAGTTGAGAGATCTTTTGGAGTAAGGCTTCATCAGACCGAGTATGTCGCCTTGGGGAGCTCCGATTCTTTTTTTGAAGAAGAAATATGGGTCTATGAGGATGTGCGTGGACTTCCGACAGTTGAATAAAGCGACGGTGAAGAACAAGTATCCTTTGCCAAGGAGTGATGATTTGTTCGATCAGTTGCAAGGATCGGTAGTGTATTCGAAGATTGATTTGCGCTCTGGTTATCACCAGTTGCGGGTTAGAGATGCTGACGTGGCGAAGACAGCTTTCCGGACTCGATATGGGTATTATGAGTTTCTTGTCATGCCGTTTGGGTTGACGAATGCCCCAGCTGTTTTCATGGATTTGATGAATCGCGTCTTCAGCGAGTACATCGATCGGTTCGTGATCGTCTTCATAGATGACATCCTAGTGTATTCGAGGAGCATGAGAGAGCATAAGAAGCATCTCAGATTTGTGTTTCAGAGATTGAGAGACTCGCAATTGTACGCCAAGTTCAGCAAGTGTGAATTTTGGCCGGATCAGATTATCTTTTTGGGTCATGTGATTTCAGCGCAAGGGATTTCGGAGGATCCGAGTAAGGTCGAAGCAGTTCTTAACTGGGAGAGACCTAGGAACGTTTTAGAGATCCGCAGTTTCTTGGGATTGGCTGGCTATTACAGGAATTTTATCGATAAGTTCTCCTCAATAGCCAGGCCTTTGACTCAAATGACTCAGAAGGATAGGAAGTTCATTTGGACTGACGAGTGCGAGTACAGTTTTCAGACGTTGAAGGAGAAGTTGACTACTGCTCCTGTTTTGGCTCTACCGTCTGGATCTAGAGGATTTTTCGTGTGGTCCGATGCATCTCTCAATGGTTTGGGATGTGTTCTAATGCAGAACGGGTACGTGATTGCCTGTGCGTCTCGACAGTTGAAGCCTCACGAGACGAGGTACCCCGTTCATGATTTGGAGTTGGTTGCGATAGTGTTTGCCTTGAAGATTTGGCGGCATTATCTGTATAGTGAAGAATTTGTTGTGTATACCGACCACAAGAGCCTGAAATATATCTTCACGCAGTCTGATATGAATATGAGGCAGCGATGATGGATGTAGTTGCTCAAAGACTTTAACTGCGAGATTCAGTATCAGCCTGGGCGGATGAACTCAGTAGCAGATTCTTTGAGTAGGAAGACCCAGCCTGCAATGCTTTCATCTTTCAGTGTCTCGAGAGTCTATGAGCAGTTGAGTACTTCTGGTTGGAGATTTCATTCGAGTGATCCGTACTTCATGGTTTCTACGATTCTGGTTGAGCCGCAGATTTTGCATGACATCAGGGAGGCGCAGAGGACTGATCCCTATATCCATGAGTTGAGGATTAAGGCCCAGAATGGTCAGTCTGATGATTTATCTGTTTCTTCGGATGGATGTCTGAGATTTCGAGGGAGATTAGTGGTTCCGAACCTGATTGATTTGAAAGAGACCATCATGAATGAAGCGCATTGTAGTCATTACAGTGTGCATCCATGCGAAAGGAAGATGTACCATGCCTTGAAGTCGCACTACTGGTGGTCAGGTATGAAGAGCGACATTTCTGGGTTCGTTGCTAGGTGTTTGAATTGCCAACAGGTTAAGGCTGAGAGAATGAGACCTGGTGGTTTGCTGTAGAGTTTAGAGGTGCCCCAATATAATTGGGAGCACATCGCCATGGATGAGACCATCATGAATGAAGCGCATTGTAGTCATTACAGTGTGCATCCATGCGAAAGGAAGATGTACCATGCCTTGAAGTCGCACTACTGGTGGTCAGGTATGAAGAGCGACATTTCTGGGTTCGTTGCTAGGTGTTTGAATTGCCAACAGGTTAAGGCTGAGAGAATGAGACCTGGTGGTTTGCTGTAGAGTTTAGAGGTGCCCCAATATAATTGGGAGCACATCGCCATGGATTTTGTAACTCATCTACCTCGATCGAGTAGGGGATGCAATGCGATTTGGGTGGTGATTAATCAACTTTTGAAGTCAGCCCATTTCATTCCATATGATGTGAGGTGTTCCATGAAGAAGATGGCGAAACTGTACATCGACCATGTGGTTAGATTTCATGGAGTTCCTGTCTCGATAGTGTCTGATCGAGATCCAAGGTTCACTTCTCGTTTTTGGAAGAGCCTGCAAGCAGCGATGGGATCGAGATTGGCTATGAGTACGGCCTATCACCCACAGACAGATGGTCATTCTGAGCGGACCATTCAGACTTTAGAGGATATGCTGCGTGTAGTTGTGATGTATTTCAGTGGTGGCTGGAAGGATTCCTTGTCCTTAGTTGAATTTTTGTATAACAACAGCTACCAAGTCACTATCGAGATGGCTCCTTTTGAGGCGTTGTATGTTCGAAAATGAAGATCTTCGATCTATTGGGAAGAAGTTGGTGAGAGACAGCTTTCTACCCCTGAATTTGTGCAGCACATGATGGATCAGATTGATTTGATTCGGAGTAGAATGAAAGCTGCTCAAGACCGTTTCTCTAGCTATGCTAACCGAAGACGTCGACCGTTAGAGTTTGAGGTTGGCGATCGTGTGTTTCTCAAGATTTCTCCTTTCAAGAGTGTGATGAGATTCAGATTGAAAGGCAAATTAGCTCCTAGATTCGTTGGTCCCTTTGAGATTGTTCAGCGGATTGGACAGTTGGCTTAAAGATTGAGGATTCCTGACGAGTTATCAGCGATACATGACGTTTTTCATGTGTCAATGTTGAGAAAATATGAGCCAGATCCGTCCCATGTTTTGAGAACCGATGAAGTTGAGCTGGATTCTGCCTGTTCAGCGGATTGGACAGTTGGCTTAAAGATTGAGGATCCTGACGAGTTATCAGCGATACATGACGTTTTTCATGTGTCAATGTTGAGAAAATATGAGCCAGATCGTCCCATGTTTTGAGAACCGATGAAGTTGAGCTGGATTCTGCCTTGAGCTATGTCGAATATCCAGTGGAGATTCTGGATCGGAAGGAGAAGCAACTAGAAACAAGATAATTCCGTTGGTGATGGTCCAATGGAGTAAGCATGGTCGAGAAGAAGCTACCTGGGAGGTTGAGGAGAAGATGAGACAAGACTGGCCTCATCTGTTTGAGCACTGATAGTATAAATTCCAGGTAATTTCTAAGCTTTGATTTGAGCTTATTTTAGATTATGGTGATTGAATTGATTGTTTGATTGTTTCTGACCTTGTGTTTGACTTTGATTTCGAGGACGAAATATCTTAAGGTGGGGAGAATGTGAGGATTGAGAAATTCGAATTTAGAATTTTCGAATTTTCTGATTTCAGATTTGTGATTTTTGGTGAAATCTGATTTGAGAATTTCAGATTCTTGTAGAACATTTCAGATTTCTAGTCGTAGGATTTATCGGGTGAAATCTGTGCGAGAATTGGAGTTGATTTGGTGAACTTTAGGTAGAAATATGTTTTCCCTAGCATTTAGAGGTGAAACACTGTCGTTTAGGGTGAAATCTGATGTTCCCGAGTGTTTGCGAGAGTTGCCGTGAACAAGTGCTGAAACTTCGTCGTTTGGTGAAGTCTGGTGGAGTAAGAGATCTGACAGGGAGAGAGAGATCTGATGGTAGCGTTTGGCGCTAGATGCGCTACGTCGTCGTTTCGCAGTTCAGATGTCTCATGAGAAGATGAAATCTGGTAGCGTTAATGCGTGGGCGTGAGAAGGTGCCACGTGTTGGTCAACCTGGTGATGTTGACTGCTGCTAGCGTTATTGTGTGAGAGAGATCTGTTTTGAGCGATGCGACGTCGTTTGACTCTTGTGTGTAACGTAGCGCTTAGAGATCTGATTAGTTGTGCGCAAGCGTTTGTGTGTTGGTTCCAGACATCTCGTATACGACGCCGTTTTGACTTTGTTTGCGAGAGCCCTGATACGCTGTCGTTTTGATTAGTTAACGCTAAGCGTGTTTCTACTTGTGCTAGCGGAGGGATCTGATGTGTATTAGCGTTGGAGCATTCAGATATCACCTATGCGATGTCGTTTGGCTTGTGCACGAGAGTTAGCGTTAACGCTGGAATCTGATGAGATAAGCGCTGCTTCGAGAAATCTGTTTGGCGATGTGAATAGATGCAGGAATCTGTTTTAGTCGGGAGTTGTCTTATTCGATAGAGATTGAATAGAGGATTTAAATACAAGTGTTGAGCAACACTTTGAACATTTTCAACCCGATATTTCTTATCCTATTATCTGTTGAAACCCTCGACCAACACTGTTAATTCGAACATTTCTCCCGTCGATCCCCGTCGTTTCCGGCCTTAGTTTTTGACGATTTTGGTAGCGCTGAACACCCCTCGTATACTCTCTCGATTACTACCCATTTGAGGCTGTTAAACGACTTGAGGAAGAGAGCGTAAAGCTGTTGGTGTACGAAGATTTCTGGAGAAATCTGACCGCGCATCCCTTAGCTCTTTTCGAGCCTTTTGGTGAGTATATCTTGCGGTTTAAGCTTCGGTAGAACTTGTATAGCTTAGGTTGTGAATCCAGAATTTCGACCGTAGGCTATAATGCTTTGAGGTTCAGATTTGTGGTTGATTTGAGCTAAGATATTAGCTACTTTGTACAGATTTCAGCTTCCAGGACCTTCTGCCGTGAATTGACAAAGCTAGGAGGGATCTGTTTCTCTTAGGCCGTGAGTTGCCATGCTCTGTTCGAATCAGTGAGGTAGAATTAAGATGTTGAGGTACGAATTGGAGCAACTCTGGAAAGCTTTGATGCTAGAGCATGCGTATATTTTAGGCTGTGAAATATGGTTGATTTTTATGGCTGTATTTGCGTGAGCAGATTGATGATTTATGTGATTTGTACGTTCTTCTTTCGCGTATTTTATTGTACGCATTGTGAATTGATTATTGATTGGCATACATGCATACATATTGAGCCTGAAAGATTGATTGATGACCTGATTGAGAGTCACGTTGTGACTGGCCGACAGATGTGTCGCGCCCTAAAAGTCCAACGCTATCATTGGAGTGGTGACTGCCGGATTCGAGTGTCTACCACCGAGCTGTGATGGGCTGACGGGTCCCGATGATCACGGACCGATGATTTCCACCGGCCGATTGGCTGTGCATGGTATAGAGGCTCACTTGAGATGATTTGCCAGTCGATATGCTGGTCTAGCTATCCGATCCTTGATAGCCCTCATGCATTCATAGCATTGATTTATAGCATGTTGCATGATTAGCTGTTTTGATGGCTCTGTTAGAGTAGATGCCCAACTAGCCAACTTGTGGCGTGCGGGTTTATAGACTCTTGTATATGACAATCTTTATATATGATATTCGCATTTATTTATATGGCATTCTTTACTTTCATTGTGTTGTATGATGATTAACAATTGCGTTGAGTAAAGACCTAGAATGCACTATAGTGTATGTTAGATGTGATAGTGAGTATGACGACTATCATGAAACACATCTAATAGTCACTGTGTATTCTGAATTAGTTCCTAGTCGATTGGGCCGTCAAAATGAGGATAAGGCCGCCCGAGCTCGAGACTAGTATCTGCGATGCGAAGTACCATGTTTCATTGGTAGGGAACATTGTGATGTTCTGAGCATGCAGATAGATAGTGACCTGGTGATCTATCGAACTACCCTCGTTCGGACTTTCCAAGTGGTTACCATTTGTCGAGTGGATAAGTCCGAGGTCTTGGTTGTACTGATTAGTCCTCACGACTCGAAACATCATTGAGACTCTACATGATAGGCGTCTCACTTTGACCCGTTTGCCGAATCACTTGGGGTCATAAGGCGGCGGGATTGGGTGAGATCCCG
>KQ991802.1:314426-342036 GCA_001598015.1 Dorcoceras hygrometricum
TGAGTCGATCGGTCCGATCTGATCGGTGATCGGAGTTATGATGAAGTCACAGTGATAGGGATGAACCGAATGTTCATACGTTGGACCCGGGCCCGTTGGGCCGGTCCAAGTTTATCACTAGTCTACTTAATGTAGACTTAGGGCTTTAATTCATTATTACACTATACCCTAACCCTAGCTCCTAATCTCTCGGCCGCCCCCTCCTCTCCAAGCCTCACGCCCGCCGTTGATTGATCGGATTTGCTCCGATCAGTTTTTCGAGGAGAATCCGTCCATGCTGATCTCGTTAGGCCTTCTAGTGCAGGCTGACGAAGGAGTCTCCCTTCCGGTCGTGGACCTGATTGACGTAATCTACCGCCGCCTACCGTGAAGTGCCGATTTCCTCGTGAAACTGGTCGGAGCCAGGCGCCTAGACGCCAGCAAGGTAACTGACTAAACACCCTATGAATGGTTCATATTGTGTTATTATTGAATTGTATTGAACGTTTCCCGGCCTAATTTATTCTTCCGCTGCCTCACCGGGAGACGGGATCCGGATCCGCCACGGTTCCCCAACAGGCTCTTCGTACTGAGGCTTGACCTCGTATTTGTTTTCCTACTTTTGTGTTGTTTGGGTCTGTGTTGCCCATTTGCAGGATCTTCAGGTAACCAAGCTGGACAGAGTGGAGGTTTAGCTGGTCGATCCCCGTTCCCTTGAGTCCCAGTCTATTTTATTATGTATTGAACCGGGGGATGCCCCGTGATTCTATGTATTTGGGGATCTATTGTTGATTTGAGATTTGTGTTACCTGTTTTGTATGGGTTTGAGTTAACTCATATTTTGAGTATTGATATTTTGAATGTCTGTTTTGAATTCAGGCCCAAAATATTTCGAAAAATTTTTAAGCCATGATTTTATGATTCCGTGATTATGTGCTTAATTGTGCTTTAATCTTGAGTGATTAGCACGGGACCTGACAACAGATCCCAGCAGCGAGATGAGAGTGCGGTACTGCCGCTCGCCCTCAAGCACTGAGGCATACGGGGAGTTACCCCGCTCGTCCCCAGGCGTAGCATCCCGGGTACAAAACAGATCTGAAACATAAACGTCAAGCTGACTGAACAGAGCTAGCGCTAGATCTACATTTCTATCACCACGAAAATCTCTAACAAAGCTTAAAGGTAGGATCTTACTTACCCCAACAAGCTAGGATAGGATGCTAACAGACTAGAGAAGTGAGATGTCTCTGAGATCCTCTTCCAGCTCCTCCGCTGCCTAAGAAAAGAGTACAAGACGAAACGCCTTAGCAAGAGGAGTCCAACGCTACCACTCTCGCTCTCGTCGGAGCTGTCCACCGACGGTAATTGAAACGAAGAAGGTTACTGTGAACAATAACTAAGGTATCACGACAAGATGAGGTTCACGGGAAATATTTCTATGTGTCGGGGAAACAATAAATGAACGAAAGGACCAAGTCCTCTATTTAAATTCACAACTGACTAACTGGGAAACATATCCACCGACAATATCAGCTATCGCCACTGATATCCCAACCAACAGCTGAATCTTGCATCAGCTATATCCTTACGTCGATACCACGCTCAACTAAATCAAACGACGTCGCAGAGGGACACGACACCTGCTACCTACTGCTGATCAATTAACCAACATCTGATCGCTCACTCAACAGTTGATCCCTCAATCAGCAGTTGGATACGCGCACAACCCAACAGCTGAGTCCTAGCGCTAAACCAAAACGCTGTCGTTCCAACTAATCCAAACGACGACGTACCAACACCTGCTACTGAAAACACGCTGCTGCTCCAAATGTTTCATATCGCCTCAACTAGTACGTAACATCTGAAAGTGATTATTCAATGCTGATGCAACACCCGAACAAACGTCTCTACGCAATACCTGATATCTTCACGCAGCAGGATTCAACACTTAAATAATTTCGACGGCTACTCCAAGCACATCGACTCACAGCTGGTTTAATGCAGATTCTTCCAAACCCAAAATCTGATACAAAATATACGGGTCTCACATATCTCCCCCACTAAGACACGATTTCATCCTCGAAATCAACAATTCCAGGAACAACTCAACTGAACCCAGGAGTTCAAGATAACTGGAAACAAGCTAACTACTGGAATCTATTACAAGACTTACTCAAACAGATGCGGCCATTCACGCTGCATCTTCTCTCCCAGTTCTCAGGTAGCTTCTTCTCTACCATGCTTGCTCCACTGAACCATCACCACCGAAATGGTTTTATTCCTCAACTGCTTCTCCTTCCTACCCAAAATCTGCAAAGGGTACTCAACGTAACTCAAAGTCTGATCAAGCTATACCTCTTCTATTCCCAGCACATGAGACGGAGCTGGCTCATACTTCCTCAACATGGAAACATGAAAGACATCATGTAGAGAAGACAATTCTGTTGGCAACAACAGCCGATAAGCTAAAGAGCCAATCTTTTCCACAATCTCATACGGTCCAACATAACGAGGAGCTAACCAACCTGAAACTCTTAAGGCCTACGCCTCTTATTCGCATAGCTGGCTTGGCGATCTTGTGCAGCTTTCATACGCTGACGGATTAGATCCACTTGATCCCTCATCTGCTGCACAAACTCTGGAGAAGACAGCTGTTTCTCCCCCACTTCTTCCCAACACACAGGCGATCTGCACTTCCTGCTATACAACGCCTCAAACGGTGCCATACCAATCGTCACTTGGTAGCTGTTATTATACGAAAACTCCACTAAAGACAGTGAATCCTGCCAACTACCACCAAATTCCATCACAACAGCTCTTAACATATCCTCCAAAATCTGGATAGTCCGCTCAGATTGGCCATCTGTCTGGGGGTGATATGCGGTACTCATAGCCAACCTGGTACCCAATACTGCTTGCAAATTCTTCCAAAACCTGGAAGTAAACCTCGGATCTCTGTCTGAAACTATCAAAACAGGCACACCATGCAGACGCACTATATAATCTACGTACAGCTTCGCCATTTTCTTCAATGAAAACGACATACCATAGGGAATGAAGTGCACAGAGTTCGACAATCTGTCTACGACCACCCAAACAGCATCGCATCCTCTGCTGGAACGAGGCAGATGCGTCACAAAATCCACCGCCACATGCACCCAATTCCACTGGGGCACTTCCAGACTCTGCAATAGACCACCAGGCCTCATCCTTTCTGCCTTGACTTGCTGAAAATTCAGACAACGGGCTACGAAATCAGCAACATCACTCTTCAAACCTTCCCACCAGAAATGCTGATTCAAGGCATGATACATCTTCCTTACGCCAGGATGAACACTATATCTACTGCAGTGCTCTTCTCTAAAAATCTGTTCCTTCAAATCTATGAGGTTTGGCACAACCAGCTGGCCACGGAACCTCAAACAACCATCAGACAAAACAGAATAGTCCTCAAGCTGTCCAGCTCTTACCTTCAGCTTTAACTCATGGATGGAAGGATCTGTCCTCTGAGCAGCTCTATGCTTGCAACAACCTGTGGCTCAACTTGAAAAGAAGAAACCACAACATAATCCTCAGCTGGGTAAAACCGCCAACCAGTAGTGCTAAGATGCTCAAGGTCCTTAGAAGAATACAACGACGCAAGCATCGCTCCTTGAGCCTTTCTGCTCAATGTATCAGCAACTACATTCACTTTCCCAGGCTGGTATTGGATCTCACGCTCAAAATACTTGAGCAGCTCCATCCATCTACGCTGTCTCATATTCAAATCTGGCTGCGAAAACAAATACTGAAGGCTCTTGTAGTCTGAATACACCACAAATTGCTCGCCATACAAATAATGACGTCAAATCTTCAAAGCAAAGACTACAACTGCTAGCTCCAAATCATGAACTGGGTATCGAGTCTCATGCGGTTTCAGCTGCCACGAAGCATAAGCAATAACCCGACCATGTTGCATCAACACACAGCACAATCCATTGAGCGAGGCATCTGAACATACCACGTAACCACCCGAACCAGACGGCAAGGCTAACACAGGCGCAGATGTTAACTTCTCTTTGAGAAACTGAAAACTGTTCTCACATTGCTCAGTCCAAATAAAACGCTTGTCCTTCTGGGTTAGCTGTGTCATTGGCTTAGCTATGCTAGAAAATCCTTCAATAAAACGACGATAATAGCCAGCCAGACCCAAGAACCTACGCACCTCCGTCACACTCTTGGGGCGTTCCCAACTGACAATAGCTTCTACCTTACTGGGATCAACCGAAATCCCATCTGCTGAAATTACGTGACCCAAAAACACCACACGATCCAGCCAAAACTCGAACTTAGAAAACTTAGCATACAGCTGCGAGTCTCCAAGCATCTGAAGAACGACTATTAAATGCTCCTTGTGCTCCTTAGGAGTCTTCGAATACACCAATATGTCGTCGATGAACACTATCACAAACTGATCTATGAACTCTTGAAAGACCCTATTAATCAGGTCCATGAAAACTACTGGGGCATTCGTCAAACCGAAAGGCATAACCAGAAACTCAAAATGCCCGTACCTAGTATGAAAAGCAGTCTTCGCAACATCTTGATCTCTTGTCCTCTGCTGATGGTACCCTGAACGCAGATCGATTTTCGAATACACAGCAGAGCCTTGCAACTGATCGAACAAGTCATCGATCCTAGGCAACGGGTACTTATTCTTAACAGTAGCCTTATTCAGCTGGCGGAAATCGATACACATTCTCATTGTGCCATCCTTCTTCTTAACAAACAAGATAGGCGCTCCCCACAGCGACATACTAGGACTAATAAAGCCTTTCTCCAGCAAGTCATCCAGCTGCACCTTGAACTCTCTTAACTCAGTAGGCGCTAAGCGATACGGTGCACGCGAAATCGGAGCTGTGCCAGGCCCCAACTCAATGCTGAAGTCAATCTCCCTCCTCGGAGTAAAACCAGGAATCTCCTCCGGAAAAACATCGGGAAAATGACGCGCCACAGGAACATCACTAAGCTGCACAAGCGAAGAAGAAGATGCGTTCAACGCATAAATCATAAAACCAACGTTCTCTGCTGACAACAGGCTAAACATCTCCATCGATGAGATCAACGGAATCTTCGACTGGGAATCATGGTCGTAGAAGTTCCACTTCTCGCCCAACTGAGGCCTAAAACGCACTATGCCATGGAAACAATCCTCTGAGACCCTGTAACTGGATAACACATCCATCCCCATGATACAGTCGAAGTCCCAAAAAACTAACCTGATCAGTTTCGCCACTAAAATGTTCTCGCCGAACCTAAGAATGCCGTCCAACACAACTTCTTGGGAGTCTAGGCTCGCGCCAGCGGGAGTTGCGATAGAAACAACACACGCGCAGGAAAATCGAAAACAAAGCAAGTACCTGAAATCACTCCTCTTGGCATGCCATCCGCCTGCTCCCTTGTAATGGCATTCTCTTGGGCTTGATGGGGAACCGCGAAATGCAACTAGAAAGACTGTCCGAAACACGATGGACCAGGCTGCTGAAACGGCCTATACTGAGTCTCTCCTAATCTCTACTGCTGTTGTTGCTGAAAACCACGACCCCTAGACGATCCACCACGTCCTTGAGGTGGTGCTGCATCTTGCTGAGATCCAGCTATGGACACACCCTCGCAAAGTGCCCATACTGACCACAAACGTTGCATGATCCTTGCACACCAAAACACTGCGTCGAAGGGTGCTTGACACCACAAAAACCACAATACTCCACCTTGGAACCACTGCTGCTTGAACTACCAGAAACAGAAGAACCAGAACCTCCTTTCTTCTTGAACTGGTGGCCACGAGGCCTAAACCTCTAGCGTCCCGACTCGTGAGCCAACTGCTGCTGCGGGGAAGGCTGAGACGATTGAGACGACTAGGAAGGTTGCGCTCTCTGAACCACTGGACGCTACTCTACGCCACTTGCGGCCTACGAGACGTCCCGACTCGTGAGCCAACTGCTGCTGCGGGGAAGGCTGAGACGATTGAGACGACTAGGAAGGTTGCGCTCTCTGAACCACTGGACGACTACTCTACGCCACTTGCGGCCTACGAGACCGACAGTTCCTCAAACCTTCCTCGATATCAATCGCACTATCCACAGCCTCTGCATAGCTCCTTCCGTTTACTCGACAGCACCAAAGAGTACAACTCCTCGTTCATCCCTTCAAGAAACTTAGTCCTCTTCTCCCTCTCTCGGCCAGCTACAGGCGGCACATACGCTAGAAGGGAAGAAAACCTACGGGCATACTCTCTAGCAGACATACTGCCCTGCTCCAAGTTGTCAAACTCACGCTCTCGCACGTTCACATAGGACTCCGGGAGATATTCCTGACGGAAAGAGACGCAAAAACTGTCCCATGAGATCTCTACACCAGTCTCTTCCAAAGTCCTCGAAGTGCCTCTCCACCAACGCTCCGCACCTTTCCTCAGCTGGAAAGTCGCCAAACTCAACCTAAGCACATCATCATACTGAACACGGTTAAACAAACCTGTTATGTGCTGCAGCCACGAATCTGCATCCTCACTAGACTCATCCCCATTAAAAACTTGAGGACTCATACGCTGGAACCTCGCCATCACCAGTTCCATGCTATCCATGCGGGCTGCCAACTCGTCAACCTCTTCTTCACCCTGTCTATCACGCTCACGAAAGGGAAAACTGCACTGATCTTTGTTCTGACCTACATATGCGTCCTGAAACTGACCTCTACCTCTACCCCTACGTCTAGGCGGCATCTAAGAAGGAACTAAACAGGATAAGATCATACAGAACAGATACAGCACAAAATAATATGCAACACATAGATCACATAGTCAAGCACATGCAACACACAACACTGTGCCTAGACTCAAGTGTGATCAAACAGAATTGAGCTTATCCCAGCTTAAGCTCTGATACCAAAAATGTCAGGCCTCGTGCACAACTCAGAGATAAACCACGCAAAAACATAGCGAAAGAAATAAAAAGTGGCTTAAAATTTTCGCTTCGCATGACGGTTTAAAACAGATAATTTAAAATAGCACAATACTTAAAATAATCCTAGTTTACATTATAAAATACGACAGTACAGCAATTACAAGTACTTGCCACAATACAATAGCTGAACAGAAACTAAAGCACAAGGCATTCCCCGGCTGATAGCACTAGTACATATTATGCTATATGCTAACCGGTACACTCTATCCACCACCTGGGGCACCACCTGCTGGATCAAAACCACGACCAGCTGTGAACAACACAACAGCCCCAGAGGGACCTCGGGGTTAAACCCCAGTATGGAGAGCAATAAATACAGCAAACGGAAGACAGTAGATAACATGCACATGCTACCGAGAAGTGGGAGCCAAGGGATCTCAACGGCAACTCAACAGCTGGATACAGCAACTCAACAGCTGGAGTGGATCAACTGAAGGACAATAGTGACCACAAGGTGCAGGAGTATATGGGAGCTACCCACTCTTCTCCAAACACTGTACCGGATGCAAAACATACAACTCCCCCTGTTGTTGCCTAGCTCATGAGATGTGGGAGCTACCCACTCCGTTCATAGCGGCTAACAGATCCTAGCAGGGATATGAGAGTGCGGTATTGCCGCTCGCCCTCAAGCACTGAGGCATACGGGAGTTACCCGCTCGTCCCCAGGCGTAGCATCCCGGTACACACAGATCTGAACAATCAGGTACAGCTGACTGAACAGAGATCGACAGGAAAGTATGCGTGTATGCAAAATGCAACAGCTGATATTATAACATAGGCACAATAATAACAGCAGAAAGCATACACAGCAAAGCACATAATCCACGTTCCATCCACAGCTGTAACAAAGCTCAACATCCGTACCTTAACTTCTGAGTTATACTTAGCACATGCAGATTGCCACAATGAAAGTCCTAGAAACGCAGATCTACCACCTGCTAAGCCAATACAACAACTGCTCAAGGACTACAACTCAGAAACACAGCAGGTGGGAGATACGACTCCACCAGCGCTAGATCTACTTTTCTATCACCACGAAAAGCTCTAACAAAGATTAAAGGTAGGATCTTACTTACCCAAACAAGCTAGGATAGGATGCTAACAGACTAGAGAAGAGAGATGTCTCTGCGATCCTCTTCCAGCTCCTATGCTGCCTAAGAAAAGGGTAAGAGATGAAACGCCTTAGCAAAAGGAGTCCAACGCTACCACTCTCACTCTCGTCGGAGCTGTACACCGACGGCAATTGAAACGAAGAAGGTTACTGTGAACAGTAACTAGGGTATCTCGAAAAGATAAGGTTCACGGGAAATATTTCTAAGTGTCGAGGAAACAATAATTGAACGCAAGGACCAAGTCCTCTATTTAAAGTTACAACTGACTAACTGGGAAACAGATCCACCGACAATATCAGCTATCGCCACTGATATCCCAACCAACAGCTGAATCTCGCATCAGCTATATCCTTACGTCGATACCACGCTCAACTAAATCAAACGACGTCATAGAGGGACACGTCACCTGCTACCTACTGCTGATCGATTAACCAACATCTGATCGCTCACTCAACAGCTGATCCCTCAATCAGTAGTTGGATACGTGCACAACCCAACAGCTGAGTCCAAGTGCTAAACCAGAACGCTATCGTTCCAACTAATCCAAACAACGACGTACCAACACCTGCTACTGAAAACACGCTGCTGCTCCAAATGTTTCATAGCGCCTCAACTAGTATATAACATCTGAAAGCGATTACTCGCTGCTGATGCAACACCCGAACAGATGTCTCCACACAACACCTGATATCTTCACGCAGCTCGATTCAACACTTAAACAATTTCGACGGCTACTCCAATCACATCGACTCACAGCTGGTTTAATGCAGATTCTTCCAAACCCAACATCTGATACAAAATATACGGGTCTCACAAATAGACTAAAAACATAGCTTTCATATCATGAAACATAAAACTATCATTTAATCACATAGAATAGCATATGATTTTCTAAAATAATTTTCCCCCTAGTCATACACTCATTTCCACGTAATTAGGATTTCCGGGCGTTACCCATACTTAGTTATTTTAGACCATCCTCTCCTTATTCTTCTGGAAGCTCCCAAGAGATATTTTCCCTAGTTACTGTTCACCCGACATAATAATTTCCAGATCGCCGGATTTTTGTCGGTCAGCATTGAGCAGGGGTACAGCGGTTGGAAACCCCTCTTCAAGGTCGACGTTTCCATACCAGTTAGGAGCCGAGAGGAGGACGGATGGAGGAGATCTCAGAGATGGGTAGCAAACTGCGTGTCATGATTTTCTGCATATGTTGAGCTCTGGTTCAGGTAAACGTGTCCTACTGGGACTTGTTTCTATTCTTAGCGTTAGTTTTTTTATGGTTTAGGGCTTTGTTGTTAGTTTTAGCTGTTGAAATCTTGTCTCCTCATTAATAAGTAAAAATAAATATCTCCCTTAATACAGCACGGGGATTTTCAATTTTCGAAAAGAAAACGATTTGGAATGGATGACAGTTTTAACGTGTTCGAACAATGAGAGAGAAAAGTATAGTGGATACGTGTCATTCTAAGATTTAAAGACTTCTGAAATTACTTAGAGAATGACCATCTGATTAAAAGAAATTTGAAAAGATGAAATTATCTCAATCGTTCGATTTTACTGTATCAGCACGGATACATTAGTCCAAACATATTGATAAGATCTGACTGTATTTGCCCTAAGCTGTATCGTTCAGCACAGACCCAATAAGCTCGGAGACAATCAGTTGAAACGCCCTCAACTCACTCAAACTTTTTATTTTTAAATTAAATTAAATGTGGAAGAAGTTTTTTTTAGACTGAAACGGTAACCGAAACTGAAATAAAACTCTTTACAGCTTAGGATAAACTCAACAGCTTTCAGATTTGCAGAAATTAAAAAACGGTTTTGAATAAAAATCGATGAATCTTTTAAGTGGTAAATCATCTAAACTGCATCCAAAACTTCAACATTTAAAACAGCGTATATTTTTCCAAAACTGAGAACCAAACACTAAGGAAATCAGAAAAAACCATTTTTCCTCAAAACTGAAAACTTAAGTAAAACAAAATATTTATATCTCTCGACGTTGCAGAACTCTTGGTCACTGGATTGTGCCAACTGAAACCGCCGCCAGCAAAGGAATCCTGCTCCTCGGCCTTTGTCTCGATGTCATCTATACCAATCAAACGTAGTGAGCCTAGAGGCTCAGCAAGTACAAAACTGAATAATAACAAATACTAGATAATACAGGCACATGCATAAGCTATTTGTACTCAAATAGATCTCTGGACTGGAATACGTAGAAATTCGTGACAGCTTAAAACAGTTTAAAGCATTTACTTTAAAACTCATGCATAAGAAATCAGCTCGTAAATAAAAGTCATTTTATGTGAAATCTATTTCCTGAATGTGGTTCCTCATTTCTTAGTTCGCTTGATCAAGCTCTTAAATACAATGGTACTAGTTTGGTACTGCTCCCCGGTGCTTAATTGGTCCATACACGCCATAAGTTTTCGGTACAGCTCCCCAGTGCTTAACTGGTCCATACAAGTCATATGTTTTCGGTACAGCTCCCCAGTGCTTAACTGGTCCATACACGTCATAAGTTTTGGCATGTCTTCTCGGAACGTCTCCCGACTCTCATACCAGTAAAATAACCACAATCAAGTCACATCTCTCAAAAACATTTTATCTCTAACTCAAATCTCTGTTCTCAAACTTTATCCTACTCAAGCCTCAAAGTAAAATTTTCTTTAAATCTAAGTAAAAACTGTAAATTTGCTTAAACTCAAAGCTTCTCAAAATCATTATATATCTTTAAAACGTTAAATTTATAATTTTCTCATGACAACAGGTTGCTCCTAGGACTTGAATTCAACCCAAACGTGCAGACCAGCTCACACTAATCATCTCAAAAGGCAGACTCAGCTTACGAAATCTGTACAGTCTACCCAGAACAGCTCGGGGCTTTGATCCAAATCTCGCACAGGAAACAGCTCAGAACACTCGAGCAGTTTACAGCACACAGGTCAGCTCGTCCGCCCAGACCGGCTCAGGGCTTCCGTTCAGACCGCGCATGAAGCATCTCAGAGCGCTTGATCAGTTTTGGGTACACAAATCAGCTCGCAACTCGGAACAACATAGGGTCTTCTACTCAGCTTACGTGCCCACTATAGTTTACGTTATCCACTACAGCCTACGATGCCACTACAGCTTACGACATCCACTTCAGCCTACGGCACCCACCTCAGCTTAAGGCGTCCACTAACAGATTATGATGCCCACTACAGCTCGCAGTGGTCACTTTCATCTTGCGGTTATCACCTCAGCTCACGGTGGTAGCTCCATCTCTTGGCGATCACTTCAGATCACGGTGGCATTTCATCTCGCAGTGTTTACCTTAGCTTACAATGGTCACTAGTTTATGGGGGTCTAACAGCTTACGGGAAAATCGACAACTTACGGAAAGTCAACTCGGTTTAGGTCGGTCAACAGCTTACTTGGTCAAAACAACCTGGGCAGTCAACGCAGCTTTGGAGGACCGATGGCTTGCGGGAGTTAAAACAGCTTACAAAAGGTCAATAGCTTTCGGGGGCAAAACAACTTTCAAGAGTCAGATAGCTTTCGGGGTTTAAAACAGCCTTCAAAGGTCGAATACCTTTCGGTGTTTAAAATAGCTTATAAAGTTCAGAACAGCATTCGGGGTTTAAGACAGCTTACAAAGGTCAAAACAACTTTCGAGGTTTAAAACTGCTTACAATGGTCAAATCAGCTTTCGAGGATTAAAACAGCTTACAATGGTCGAACAGATTTCGAAGTTAAAACAGGTTAAAACATCTTTCTAGCGTCAGATATATTTTGGGTTTAAAACAGTTTAGAACAGTGACATAGCTTTCGTGTTTTAAAATAGTTTAGAACAGTCACATAGCATTCGGGTTTTAAAACAGTTTAGGACAGTCACATAGCTTTTGGGTTTTAAAACAGTTTACAAAGTCAGGTAGCTTACGACTCTCAAACTTGCCAAAAGCATCTCTCAAGCCCTCAGACACTGCTCTCAACAGAACATCTCTCACCTTAAAACCAACAGTCACAAACTCTAGGATTTTCTCAAGGTGAAACCTCTAGGTAGCCTCATCAGGTTTTAAAAAGGGAAATTTACATCTTAACCTCCTCAATTCACAGTCTCAAAATTAAAAATTTAAAAGAGAAGGAGAAGAATCAGAATACAGCACAAATTAATATGTTCGATTGATACAGTCAAATAAGGATTTTGTACTTGCCTTGTATGGTAAAACTTATGACGGGTGGCACGAAGCTGGATAGAGGGAGAGGGACACCGAGACCACAGCCGGTTCGCTACTGAAAGGCACTACGCCGAGGGGAAATGGAAAGGGCGAGAAGGGAAGGGTACGGCGCTAGCGGGTAGAAGAGGGGAGAACTAGAGCTCGGTGTTTGTTTTTATTTATGATAAGCGTGTATGTGTGCGTATATATATATATCGACCGAGACTCCCAATCAATTACGGAAGAGTTTAGATTTGAAAAAAATCTGTTAGATAGATTTCCACTAAAAATTATTATCTCCTCCCTTATTTAAGTTTTCGAAAATCTTTGATAAAATATTTGGGTATACAAATATTGAAATTAGGGATAATATTTGGGGTTAAAACTTGGTTAAATTTGGACTTTTATAATTTTTATTAAAAAACCTTATTTCCAAAACCTGGGGGAAACCGCCTCAAATATAAATTTTACAAAAGCTCATTTTTACCTTGGTGTTCCCATCGTCTCCATTCCGACCTCGTAGCACCTATATTAAAATTCTAAAAGAATATTCGGCATAAAATAAGTTAAATAATTAAAAGGCATAATTATATGATTATTAAAATAAGAGAAAACTAAGGCATGCGATCCCGAATAGGAAAAAAATTTTTGGGGCGTTACATCAGTAGACTTTTGTTCTTATCTGTTTCAATTTCTTTGTTCCCCCTGAAAAACTGATCACAGAACATAACTAAGATATATCTAAGAGAACTAAAATATTTCTAAAATAATAAAATTTAGCGTCCGATAGAGGTTTCGTTAAAATATAACCTACTTGCTGATCGGTTGGAACATGATCCAGCCGGATGTCCTTTTTCAGCACATGATATCTTATGAAATGATGTCTTATGTCAGTATGCTTGGTCCATGAATACAACACAGGGTTCTGGTTGATTGAGATATCACTTGTGTTGTCGTAGAAGATGGGTGCTTCAGCTGCATCAATGCCGTAGTCCCTAAGCTGTTGTTGAATACATAAGATTTGAGCACAATAGCTCACAACTGCTAGATACTCTTTCTCAGCTGTGTACATCGTGATTGATGTCTGCTTCTTGCTAAACCATGAAATTAATCTATCACCCAATAATTGACAAGTTCCACTCGTGCTACGCCAATCAATCTTACAACCTGCGTAATCTACATCTGAGTAACCAATTAAATGGAAACTTGAGTCTTAGGGATACCAAAGACCCACGTTCTGAGTGTCCTTTAAATATTTTAAAATACGCTTAACAGCGATAAAGTGAGACCGTTTTGTGTCAGCTTGGAAACGGGCGCACATATTGACAGTGAACATAATATCCGATCTGCTTGTTGTTAGACAAAGAAGTGACCCAATTATCCCATGATACAATGTTACCTCAACGGCAGTACCAGCTTCATCTTTGTCTATCTTGTTTGAATCACTCATCGGGGTAGCTTCTGAAGAGCATTTACCATCCCAAACTTCTTCAAAGGTTTCATTGTGTATTTTTCTTGGTTGATGAATATTCCATCTTCAAACTGTTTGACTTGTAGTTCCAGGAAAAATGTTTGCTCCCTCATCATGCTCATCTCGAACTTATCCTGCATCAGCTTGGGATTAGTCGAACCAAATATAATATCGTAAACATAAATTTGGACCAATGGGACATGATTCATTTTAACATATTTAAATAATTTCTTACCTACTGAGCCAATAACAAAATCATGATCAATCAAAAATTTGTACAATTTATCATACCTTGATCTTGTTGCTTGTTTCAGACCGTACAGAGCTTTATCCAGTTTATATACATAATCTGGTCTGGTATGATCTACGAAGCTAGGAGGTTGTTCAACGTGCACTTCCTTATTTAGTATATGGTTTAAGAATGCACATTTAACATCCATTTGATAGACTTTAAAGTTTTTAAAAGCTGAATTTGCAAGAAACATGAGGATAGCCTCTAATCTGGCTACTGGTGCGAAGGATTCACCAAAGTCTATCCCTTATTCCTGCCGATATCATTGAGCCACTAATATAGCCTTCTTTCTTACTACAATGCAAATTTCATATAATTTGTTTCTAAAGACCCATTTAGTGCCTATTACGTTCTGATTGGTTGGTCTAGAAACTATGTGCAATACTTTGCAACGTTCAAACTGACTAAGTTCATCATGCATAGATCCTATCCAGCTTGGGTCATCTAAGAAGTAATCTTCTTTATTAGGTTATAAATGCGAGATGAATGCAGATTTAAAATATTCATTTATCATTTGGTCTCGTGTCCTAAGGGGTGCAGAAGGGTTACCGATGACCAGTTAGAGTGGATGATTCTTATTACACCGATAACTAGGTCCTGGGGGATTTGCTTCATGCTGAGTGTTTTGGCCTGCGCTATGGACTGGTTCAGCTTGAGTGATAACGCCTGATCTGTTTGGGTCATAATCTTGCATGCAATCTCCATTAGCTCACACGCGATCAGCTCGCGTATGATCAACTTGCACATATCGTAAAAAGGCATCGACAGCTGGCACATATGTTTCTTGTTGGTCCTGCACTTGGTCAACATTAGTCAAACCAATTATTTGATGTTACCTGGGACATCAACTTACACAATATTTTGAATAACAGCATTGGTAATTGGTGTGTCCAGTGCGTGCTGATCATTAGCTAGGATTCTGATGTGTGCCTCGTCATCACTTGATTCATCTAGGTTGGTTGATTCCAAATGGGTGCACAAATCGTGCAAGTTCGTAGCTGAAGTAGATTGAAAGCTTGTCCCATCGAAAACCATGTGACCTACTTCTTCTATAGTTAGCGTCCTGTTGTTAAAGACGCAATACACTCTGCTCATAGCTGAATATCATAGAAATATTCCTGCATCATATTTAACATCGAAAGCTTTTAGATGATTTTTGCCATTGTTGTGAATGAAGCATCTGCATCCAAACACCCTGAAATAAGATATATCAGGTTTCTTACTGTTCCAGATCTCATAGGGAGTTACACCATTATGCTATTAATCACCGATCTGTTTTGAGTGTAGCAAGCTGTGTTAACTTCTTCCCCCCAAAATTATTTTCAAATTCCTGAATCAGCTATCATAGTTGTAGTAGCTTCTTTTAAAGTTAGATTTCAATGCTCAGCTAACCCATTCTGCTGAGGTGTTCTAGCTGCTGAAAACTCATGCTTGATTCCAATGTCATTCAGATAAGAGGATGGTCTATAATTTAAAAATTCAGTACCTCTATCACTTCTGATCCGGTTGACACTGCAAGATTTCTCATTTTGCAAACTTTTTAAAAGTTTTATCAGCTCGACGTTTTTATATTTTGATTTTAAAAACACCACCCAAGTAAATTTGAAAATCGTCAACTACTACAAGGGCATATTTCATTACCCCTAAGCTGGTCATGGGTATAGGACCAAAAATATCCATATGTAAAAGTTTTAAACTACGGGAGGTTTTGTTACTGCATCTCTTTTTAAAAGTATATTTAATATGATTTCCCGGCTGACAAGCAGAGCAATATTGTCTCTTGAAAATTTTATTTTGGGAAAGACAGTAACTAACTCACGCGTACTAAAATTTGCAAGTGTTTTTAAGTTCAGATGATTCACCCACTGATGGCATAGCCAGCTCTTAGAGGAGTCAGCTATTAGGCAGGTTTGCTCAGAATGCGGCTGATCTGACCAGTCAATTTTGTTGGTATTCCCCGATCTGTATCCTACTACACAGTCAGACCTTTCGGATTCTGAGTGTTTGTGTTCTTTTTAAAATTCACAGAGTAATTACTATCGCACATTTGACTGATACTAATTAAATTATAATATAAATTTTCAACTAAAAGAAAATTGTTGATAGTAAAGTTACCATTGGTAAACTTACCCTTACCCATATTGTTACCATTTGAATTGGCAACGAATGTGATCTTAGGTCTGCATGTCTTCAGCTTTGGGTTACCTGTCATGTGCTCGCACATCCATTGTCCAGGTACCATGTAGATTGCTTCGGTCCTGAGATCTGTTGTACCTACAATCACCAGAAAACAAAGTTTGGTACTGTCATGCCCGGTGCGCTAATACATAGATTAATTACTCAATTAATCACAATAATGCGGAAACATGAAATCAGGGCTAAAAATTTTCGTTTTAGGTCCTTGAACCAAAATCAAACTCTTCAAAATACAAGCATACTCAAAATAAGGATTTTAACTCAAAAATCCAACAATCTCCAAAACATAATCATCATACGTAGTTTGTGTCTAGGGGTTAATGTTATAAGTGCCAGGCATCCCCTGGATCAATACATAATATAAATAACTGGGACTCAAAACGGGGATCTACCAGCTGACGCTCCACTCGGTCCAGCTGGATTTCCTGAAGATCCTGCGAAGGCCAACACAGACCAAAGCAGCCCAAAAATGGGAAAATAAACGAGGTCAAACCTCAGTATGAAGAGCATCTAAAAAGCAACAAATATATCAGTCATTCAATATTTCAAACGTGTAATGCATGAGGGCTACCAAGAATCATCGGTAGGCAAGGCACAATGACTCAGCTATGCAGAATCAAATCCTGTGATCTTCAGGTACGACGACTCAGTCGACCATCACAGTTCAGTGGTATTCAGGCACGACGACTCAGCCGGCCACCACATCAATATCAGTGTTGGACCTTTCAGGCACGACAGCTCGGTCGGCCGATCACAACGCCCAAAGAATCAGTTCACAACAGGATCAGGCTCAATATGTATGCGTGAATGCACAGCAGAATCATGCTTATATCAATATATATATCTCACACGTACATAGATAGATAAGAACATAATCAGCCTCATAAACACGCAGTAAATACCAGCACACCGATCACATCAATTCAAAAAGAAAGAAATATCCCAAACTGATATTCAAGCTGCTCAATTCGTACCTCAAATCTCAGCCTCAACAGATCAAGCGAGAACATAGGGATACATGGCATTAGCAGCTTACTCAAATCTTCTGCTCTAGTAGCTCGCCAGAATCAACGGAAAAATGCCTACAAGCTCAAATCTGCCAAGACATCTAATAATCAGCTCTCATAAAAGCTAAGTCAGCTTATAGTCCAATTCTTCGTAGTCTAAATCAGCTACCTCAAATATACAAAGCACTATCCAGCTCTAAATAAAAGCTTAAATCAGTAAGGAATCACATACACAAAGCTGCTAAAGAAAAGAAGAACTATCAGCCGAAATTTGCGAAGATATTCGAACTCTGCAATTACTTCGCGCTCCCTTAACACCTCGACCCAAGTCTCCAAACTGGTATCAATCGAAAGGTCTAAGGAAGACGAACCCAGCGCCACCAGCCTTGCTCCAAAAGGCGGCGTAAATCGACAGAAATCGAAAGAAATAGGGTTCGATGAACGGTAAGGGTTTCGAAGGCTCACAGGAAGAAGATAAGAAATATCGGGTCTCGAATTCTCTAAGAGTTGATCGACACTGGTATATGATTCTTCCAGTCAATGCTATAGTGAAAGTCAAACACTCAGATCTGAACATTACACGAAATCGGATTCCTTCACGCTACACCAGATCTGCCTCTCCTACGCTTTACGCGCGCGCGACCACCAAACGTCGCATAGGAGTCCCGCTCAAAACAAACATCCAGATCTGGTCAAATATGAAATCATCAAACCATACCGGTCTACACCAAACTCACGAACCAAAACGGTCCACACTGTACCATTGACCAACACGTAGCTTCCCCAAGTTGACGCGCACATCTGCTCACACCCGCTGAACAGATTTCACTCAACCAGCGTCAAATCTGATATGAGCTAAACGACATCGCATCTAATATTCACTAAACGGCATCGCATCAACACATTCCACTAGCTCCAACATGATTAACCCAAAACAACATCGCATAGCCTCCTGCTCAGGGTAACCAGCTCATACACATGTAGGCCAGATCTGGACACCCAGATCTCACTCAAATTTGAAGACAACGAACCGGTCTACTCAAACCGATCCTCACACCTCTTCTAATTCATTCTCGCGGGATATTCTCCAAATCTGATATCTTCCTGAACCAAACGCAAATGTGATACCAAATCAAATCATTCCCGAACAAGATCTATCCAAATCCGCTTGCGCCACTCGTATCTGGTCTAAGCCACCCTATAGCGGCCAACAACTCACATCTGATCTTCTTTACATCAAATCCGAATATCACACACAGATTAACCAATTCTCTGAAATCTGGAAAGCCGATGGTTAACGTCGCCCTTGGTTAATTCTCATCCAGATCTGATAAATCGATTAATCACCAATTAACAAATTTCTAGTCCTTACACTCTCCCCAACTAGAAAAGGATTTCGTCATCTAAATCAGCTAACAACTACAGATTAGAACCAAGAAACCACCAAAACTAAAACACAAAACTATCCAGCAAGTCTCAATGCTTAACAAAAGCCACTAACCATTAATACAAAACACTCAAAACACGCAAGCAACAAGCTAGAAGATTACCTGGAATAATACTGCCTCTACTCAAACAGATGAGGCCACTCCTGTCTCATCTTCTCTTCAGCTTCCCAGGTAGCTTATTCTCTACCATGATTGCTCCATTGGACCATCACCAATGGTATAGTCTTGCTCCTCAGTTGTTTCTCCTTCCTATCCAGAATCTGCACTGGATATTCAACATAACTCAGGGTAGAATCCAGCTCAACTTCATCAGTTCTCAACACATGGGATGGATCTGGCTCATATTTCCTCAACATTGACACATGAAACACATCATTTATCGCTACTAACTCAACAGGAAATCTCAATCTATAAGCCAAGGATCCAATCCTCTCAACAATCTCAAAGGGACCAAAGAATCTAGGAGCTAATTTACCCTTAAGTCTAATCTCATCACGCTCTTGAAAGGAGAAACCTTAAAAAACACTCGATCGCCAACCTCAAACTCTAAAGGTCTACGTCTCTTGTTAGAATAACTTGCATGACGATCTTGTGCAGCTTTCATTCTGTTCCGAATCAGCTCCACCTGATCTTTCATATGCTGCACAAACTCAGGAGTAGACAACTGTCTCTCTCCAATCTCTTCCCAGCAGATCGGAGATCTACACTTTCGACCATACAACCCTTCAAATGGGGTGATCCTGATAGTCACTTGGTAGCTATTGATATACAAAAACTCAACCAGAGATAAAAAATTCTGCCAGCCACCACTTAAATCAATCACCACAGCTCGCAGCGTATCCTCCAAAGTCTGAATGGTCCTCTCATATTGGCCTTCTGTCTGTGTATGATAAGTCATACTCATATTCAATCTCGAACCCATAGCTACTTGCAAGCTTCCAAAATAGGGAAGTAAATCTTGGATCTCTATCAGACACTATCGAAATCGGCACTCCATGCAATCTAACCACATGTCAATGTACAGTCTCGCCATCTTCTTCATAGAGCACCTCACATCATAGGGAATGAAATGGGCTGAATTTGAAAGCCTATCAACAACAACCCAAATCGCATCGTATCCCCTATTAGATCGAGGCAAATGAGTCACAAAATCCATGGTGATGTGCTCCAAATTCCATTGAGGCACTTATAAACTCTGTAGCAATCCACCAGGTCTCATCCTCTCAGCCTTGACCTCTTGGCAATTCAAACATCGAGCTTCAAATCAAGAAATGTCATTCCTCATACCTTCCCACCAATAGTGAGACTTCAAGGCATGATACATCTTCTTCTCGCTCGGATGCACACTGTAACGACTACAATGGGCCTCATTCAAGATGGTTTCCTTCAAATCAATCAAATTCGGAACAACCAATCTACCACAAAATCTCAGGCATCCATCAGAATCAACAGAAAAATCTTCCGAATTATCATTCTGGGCCTTAATCTTCAACTCATGAATATACGGGTCGGTCCTCTGCGCTGCTCTAATGTCTGCGACAATCTGTGGTTCAACCTAAAGAGAAGAAACCACTAAGTACTGATCATTTGACTGAAAACGTCATCCAGAAGTCCCCAATCCTCATGGACTTTGGATATACTCATCGACATCAACATCGCAGTCTGGGCTTTCCTACTCAAAGCATCCGCCACTAAGTTCATCCACCCAGGCTGATATTGAATCTCATAGTCATAATCTTTGAGCAACTCCATCCAACGTCGTTTCCTCATATTCAGATCTGACTGAGTGAAGATATACTTCAAACTCTTGTGGTCCGTGTACACCACAAACTACTCACCATACAAGTAGTGACGCCAAATCTTCAACTCAAAGACAATAGCAGCCAGCTCCAAATCATGAACGGGCGTCTCATGGGGTTTCAACTGTCAAGACGCATAAGCTATCACTCGCCCATTCTGCATCAATACACAGCCCAAACCATTCAGAGAAGTATCGGAACAAACAACAAAACCTCCAGATCCCGATGGCAAATCCAACACAGGAGCAGTAGTCAACTTCTCCTTAAGCAACTAGAAACTCGACTCACACTCATCTGTCCACAGAAATATTCTATCCTTTTGGGTCAACTGCGTCATCGGATTAGATATTGAAGAAAAGCCCTCAATAAAACGTCTGTAATAGCCAGCCAAACCCAAGAAACTACGGATCTCAGAAACATTCCTAGGTCGCTCCCAGTTAAGAACTGTTCGACCTTACTAGGATCCACCGAAATACCTTGTGAAGAAATGACATGACCCAAAAATATTACATGATCCAGCCAAAATTTACACTTGCTGAACTTCGCATATAGCTGTGAGTCTCTCAGTTTCAGCAAACCCAGTCTCAAAATGGGGATCTACCAGCTGACGCTTCACTCGGTCCAGCTGGATTTCCAGAAGATCCTGCAAAGGCCAACACAGACCAAAGCAGCCCAAAAAGGGGGAAATAAATGAGGTCAAACCTCAGTACTAAGAGCATCTAAAAAGAAACAAATATATCATTCATGCAATATTTCAAACGTGCAATGCATGAGGGCTACCAAGAATCATTGGTAGACAAAGCACGATGACTAAGCTGTGCAGAATCAAATCCTGTGATCTTCAGGTACGACGACTCAGTCGACCATCACAGTGTAGTGGTATTTAGGCATGATGACTCAGCCAGCCATCACATCGATATCAGTGTTGGACCTTTTGTTGGCATACAATGGTGGATCCGGATCCCGTTCCTCGGGGGCGCAGCGGAAATCAAAAATTGCCCCGAGAAACGTTCAATACATTCAAATACAATTCTATAAACATTCATAGGGTGTTCATAGAATCGTTACCTTGCTGGCGTCTAGGCGCCTGGCTCCGACCAGTTTCACGAGGAAACCGGCACTTCAAACGGTAGGCGGCGGTAGATCGTCAATCAGGTCCACGACCGGAATCAAGATTCCTCCGTCAATCTGCACCAGAAGATCAGACGGATTCTAGCACAGATGGAAACTCCTCGTCGTGGTGATCGAAACAAGTCCGATCACGTAGATGGCGGCACACGGCGGCGGCCCGGGATGGCGCAAGGCGGCGGCCGATCGGCGGCGTGTGGGAGAGGGAGGGGGCGGCCGAGTGTGATGGAGGCTAGGGTTGAGAGTGAGTTGTAGTCTCTTGTGATTAGAGCCCTAAACCAACTTAACTAAATATATGTCAGGCCCCGTGCTAATTACCAACAATTAACACATAATAAGCGCATAAATCACGGAAGCTTAAAATCAGGGCTTAAAAATTTTTCGAAATACAATGGCCTGAACTTCAAATCATTCATTCAAAATATTCGATATTCAAAATAGAAGTTAACTCAACTCAATACCACAAGTAACCATAAAAATCAATTCAACAAACAGATCCCCCAAATACAATAAAACACGGGGCATCCCCCGGTTCGATACATATCATAAGTAAACTGGGACTCAGGAATGAGGGGATCGACCAGCTGAACTTCCACTCGGCCCAGCTTGGTTACCTAAAGCTCCTGCAAATGGGCACGCAGACCCAACAAGACAAAGCAGGAAACAAATACGAGGTCAAGCATCAGTACGAAGAGCTATCAAAGCAGATAAACATGCAACATGCCACAAATCGATGCTATGAATGCATGAGGGCTATCAAGAAGTCGGATAGCTAGACCAGTCTATCAACTGGCAACTCAAATCAAGCCTCTATACCACACACAGCCAACCAACCGGTGGAAATCATCGGTCCGTGATCATCGGGGCCCGTCAGCCCATCACAGCTCGGTGGTAGACACTCGAATCCGGTAGTCACCACTCCGACGATAGCGTTGGACTTTTCGGGCACGACTCAAAGTCGGCCAGTCACAACGTGGCACCCAATCAGGTAATCAAATCAATCTGTCAAAGGCTCAAGATGTATGCAATGAATGCCATTCAATATCAATGCATAATGCATACAATTCATAATACGTGCAACCAGAATGAAAAGCTCAATCAATTCATCAAACTGTTCCACGTAATTCACATAACCGCAATTCACAACATTGAAAACTAGCCAAGTTCACGCTCAACTGCTAAGGGCTGCTCAATCGTACCTTTCCTCTTCGAATTACCTAACAGATTCTCAACAAAGACACGTCCAGCAACAGCTCGAGCTTACTGCCTTTGAAGCTTCCTTGACAATCACCCTTCAAAATTCCTAGAAGCTTAAATCTGCCAAAGATACCTAATATCTTAGCTCAAACCAACGAAAGAAAGCTCACCCAAAGGATAGAAACGCACGGCGTAACTTACTGCTCAACTCAGCCGTTTCGCGTTTTCGCTCCAGCTCAACACAGCCTCCAAGATTGGTAGGAAAAGAAAGGTCTTCTCAAGAGGTTTCCAACGCTACCAAAAACTCTAAAAATGGAGGTCGGAATCAACGGGAAATCGCGATAGAAAGAGACGATGAACAGTAGTCGACGAGGGTTTGGAGAAGAAGAGATAAGAAATATTTGGCTCAAAATGATTCTAAGTGTCGATCAACACTTCCATTTATAATTTCCCATATCAGCAGCTGCTGATCAGCAGACGACAGGACCAACAGGAAACGATCAGCAGACACCATCTCTTCCTCTTCGCAACCAAAGTCAGCAGAAGCAAATCAAAGACGCGTTCGCAAGAAAACCATTCCAAAACGACACCGTTCCAACTTATCAAAACGACGCCGTAGCAAACACCAGCAGACCACAGCTCTTCACTTCAAAACAAACCATCTGCTGGTCACGCAAAATCACTCAAAACGACGACGCGTTAACTAATTCAAACGACATCGTATCAACAACATCAGCACAGCTATCACCTGCTGGTTCACCAGCAGGAACGCATTTCTCACAACAATCTTTCGCTGCTGGTTCCAGCTGCAATCTCCAAAACGCAGCGTTTCAACCTAGTGAAACGACGTCGCTTCACGTCTACGACCATTTCCCAAAACCAGCAGCTGGTCATTCTAAATACACGCATCTGCTGATCCAGAACCAGCAGCTGCACTAAATCAAACGACGTCGCTGCGCCTACTATACCAAAATTCGGCAGACTCAAATAACTACCAGCAGGTAGCTACAGTACTGTTGACCAGCGTTGACTTCACCAATTTACGATAATTTCTCATTTCCTAACCAAGCGCTGCGACTGAAATTTCATCAGGAATCATATTCCCTACGTAATTTCCTCAAATAATCGTGATTAATCCCAAATCAAATCAATTAATCACTAATCTAACTTCTCAATCCTCACACGAAAGGTCAACTCAGATGTCAATGCTTGACTTAGAACTCTCGAAACTGAAACTGTAACTTAATAGCGTGACGTCACGAGATCTGAAAAGCTCAATACGTTTGTATGATGTCCCGAAGTCTGAAATCTTCAGCGAAAGCTTAAGGTCAGTTCTTAGTCTCAGTTTGTTATCACCAAAACTAATAAATTTTATCTTAACAGCATCTGTACACACACTCTGTAGAGTTGAGCCTTCATTGTAAATAAAAAACAAAGAGTTTTGAGTGCTAGATTTGCACAACCAGCTTATTGCTGAGTTCATTGTATTTGCAAACCAGATCGCGGGTCTGGATTCATTTGTTGAGTGCTGGAATTTCTTATAGTTGCTGGCTGTTGGATCGGATTTGTATAAGTGGTTGTATAATTCAAATCTTCTAGTGGAAATCCAAAAATCCATGGAACTTTAAACTCAGCATGAAATTTGAGAGGTTTTTGGAAATTATTAAGGCAAGAGGATTCGGAGAAAACCTCTAATCCTTTTTTGACTTCTTTGCTGTTTGAAGATTGCTTGTGTTTTGTAGGATCCATATTTGGGATAACTGGGTTTGTATAAAGGCAATGAAGAGAGGAAACAATATCAAGAAGGTGTAGAATGTAATATGAAAAATTGTTGACGAAGAACGGGGTATTTAAAGAGATGATTTGAGTACTATTGGAATATTTAAGTAAAAGAAGTATTTTATTTAATTGTTTTCATTTTGATGATCCAAGCATTAACAATTTTCTGTTTGATTGGTTTATCCAATTGTTTATACCAAATTCTTCTTGAATCATGAATTTTATCTTCAGCTTCTTGATTTAAATATTCATAATCTGGTTTGAATTCTTTTCCAGAACTGATCATATTAATCATACTGGAAATTGAAGGAGACATTGTAAGAAAAAGGATCATAAAAAACATATGATATAGAAGGACAGAGATCAAGAACAGATATGAAATAAGAACAGAATGATAGAAAAGATTGATTTTAAAAATAAGAAATTGAAGTCTAACAGAGTAAGGTTGATTGATCGCAGATACAAACTCAGAGGATTTTACAATAATTTTCTCGCTCAAAATTCGCTCTTCCTAACTTATGAAAATACAATGAATATAAAAGTAAAAACTTTGATGTCTTCGACAAGCTTGGTAGATGGAATGTCACCGTCTACTTTTGCTTTATGTCTTGATCATCTTTTGCTTTTACTTTAAGTCTTCATCAACTTTTGATAATGCGTCTTTTGTCATCGTTGTCAACAGCTTTTGAAAGTGGGAACGCCTTTTGATAATAGGAATCTTTGAAAATGGGAACCATCTTTTGAGTCAGCAACTTTGTCATATTTTGATAATGGGCAACTTGCACGTTTTTTGAAAAGTCTTTTGAAAAGCATTTGTCTTTGTCGGCCATCTTTGAACTGTTTTTGTCTATTTTTGATAATGGAGCCTTGTCTTCTTTTGCATGCGAGTTTTGAGTGGGAATCTTTTCTCTGTGTTGAATAGATATTGTTTGCCATAAATTTGAGTAGGTGGCACACGTTTCACCGAGAAACTTCTGGCCATTTGAGAAAGTGGAACGCGTTTCACCGAGAAACATCTGTCCAATGTTTGAATAACAGAAAGATAAAGATATATATATATATAGATATTGTTAGAGTAGATGCCCAACTAGCCAACTTGTGGCGTGTGGGTTCATAAACTCTTGTATGAAACGATCTTTATATATGATATTCGCATTTATTTACGGCATTATTTACTTTCATTGTGTTGTATGATGATTAACTATTGCTTTGAGTAAAGACCTAGAATGCACTATAGTGTATGTTAGATGTGATAGTGGGTATGACGGCTATCATGAAACACATCTAATAGTCACTGTGTATTCTGAACATGTTCCTAGTCGATTGGCAGAGTTGATTTGATTTTGGTTCTGAGACTTTTGGGTTATCGGATTAGGTATTCGGGTTATCGGGTCAGGCATCTACTGTTGGAAGTGTTTTGAGAATGTTTGTTGCTTTTGACAGATATCGCTATTTGATCAGTAATGGTTGTTGTGACGCCCGAACCCAACGGGGCCACGAGAATTTGGGTGAATAAAAATTTTCGAATAAAAGAAGGGCTAAAAGATAATTTGTTATAAGCTGCTTTTCTTATAACTCAAAGGAAACCAAAACACAAGACAAATTCGAAGATCAGCAGGTACTTAAGTTCGCGCGCTACTGCTAAAACATTTGCGGAAAACAGAGTCTTTCATATAACTTTGCAATTGCGGTTTACAACAGCTGATATTCTATGTAAATATAACACCATTGCTACTGATTTAATACAGTACAACCTAATCAAAACGATACAA
This sequence comes from Dorcoceras hygrometricum, assembly GCA_001598015.1. NCBI lineage: Eukaryota > Viridiplantae > Streptophyta > Magnoliopsida > Lamiales > Gesneriaceae > Dorcoceras > Dorcoceras hygrometricum. Next base: position 340,813 of record KQ991802.1, read on the forward strand.
CTTAGACACGGAAAAACGTAGGCCTTGGATAAACACAACGCCACTCATCTGCTGATTTCAAGTTTCACCAGTTGTTCCTCCACCAGTTGTTCCTCCACCAGTTGTCGTACCTGCACCATTTTAAAAGCTAGTGAGCCTAAAGGCTCAGCAAGTAAAATCTGAGTAGTAAAAATTTCATAATCAGCAGGCAGACATCTGTACAATGCATATGTTAAGGAACTTCAATATACAGTATCATTTTCATAAACATTTCAATGACAGAAACAGGGGATGAAAGCCCAGCTTCTTCATTTATTTCAGTTTCATTTTAATTTGATCATGGCATATAAGTTCTATGTGGTCCAATTTGCACTTTGATCAAAATGACTTCCGATATCAGTTCTAGCATATAGCTCATATGAAAGGGCAATTGACATCTTCGACAACTGCTCACCCTTCTCCTTGGTGACCGTAACTATCTATGCCATAATCTAAAACATCTTTTGTTCCTTAACAAGCTTTTCTTTAAACATTTCTGTAAATCATCGGGTTCTCTCATTTTAAACCTTTTGCTTCCCATTTTAGAATTTTACTGAGTATCAAATTCAACTTTAGAAACATATCGTTAAGCTGGAACTGGTTGAAAGGAAACCAGTCGCAAAGAATAGTACCAGTCGCAAGACTAATACCTGCTGAAATGAATAGTACCAGTCGCAACAAATAGGAACCAGTCGCAAGACAAGAATCCAGTCGTGAGGTCTTTTAATTAAATATAAAGTGAAACGATGTCGTTGGAGTGATCAGCAGATGGAATAATAAGGCTACCTGCTGATCTTTCTATAACTTAAAGGAACGACGTCGTTAGCACATCAATCAGTCGCAAGGAAAAGTGCTAACACGAATACATAAAAGAATAGTACCAGTCGCAAGACTAATACCAGCTGAAATGAATAGTACTTAAAACGAATAAAGCAACTGCTGAATTATTACTATATAATGCATCTGCTGATGAACAGTGCATCTGCTGATTTTAGGAAACTACGCAACTGCTGAATTCTAACAAAGGAAATACAGCTGCTGAATTCAAAATCACAATGCAGCTGCTGATTCCTAATCAAAGGAAAACAACTGCTGATATTATCAAGGAAAGACGCATCTGCTGAAATTTACGAAGACGCTTGCAATATCTAAACAATGATTTCGCTACCAGCCGTCGCCTATTAAACCAGACTTTATACTGATTCA
>KQ991802.1:346247-359348 GCA_001598015.1 Dorcoceras hygrometricum
ACCTGCTGATCAGCAGCAACCAAAACAACGCAATCGCAACCAGCAGCAATGGATACGTCACGCCTACGTCATCATATCTATCGATAGCTCTCGCGACAATTTCTCAAACCATCTGCTGAACGTTACTCACAAGCGCAACTGCTGAATTCAATAGTCAACACTCCAAAATGTTGACTAACACGCGTCGCTTCCTCGCTCAATCTCGCGCTAAACGCAATATCTACCAGCAGCAACTTCAACTCGAACCAAAACCAGCAGATCTTCATACGTCACGCTGACGACATCGCTGCTGCTACGAAATTCACCAGCACGAGCTACAGTAACTTTGACCAGCGTTGACTTTACCCACAAATCAATATTTCTCATTCTTAACTGGCGCTGCTGCTGAGGAAATCGGCAGGAACCATATTCTTTACGCAATTTCTCAAAACACACGTGATTAATCCCAAATCCAAACAATTAATCACAAATCTAACTTCTCAATCCTCACAAGGGACAAGGATTTATCCCACCAGTTTCTTAACTGTCCTGTAAATCCATGAATAATTAATAATGTTGAAGTTTCTTCATTATTTCCTTTGATTTTGTAGGCTGCACGAGACATACCCATTTCTTGTAAAGTATTGAGTATTTCATATTCTGATTTGCCATCTATATTCCATTCAATTATAGATTGGCCATCATATTTTGTACTTTTGAATTGATTTCTTTCTTCGTAACCAATATCAACTGGCGTAGGCCGTCGAATACAGACTCTGAGAAAAAGGAACTGTATCAGGATAAAGCTTTTGAAAATCAAAATCCCATGCAAAAATCCATGGAATTTTAAACTCAGCATGAAATTTGAGGGGTTTCTGAAAATTATTAAGGCAAGAGGATTCGGAGAAAACCTCTAACCCTTTTTTGACTTCTTGAGGTAAAATTGAAGAGTCGGAACCCATTTGATTCCACCACTCGTGAAACCAAATAGGGAAATTTGAATCGCATCCAGTATGAAAAGTGAAAAACCATGAATGGGAAAAAGGTCGAAGGTAAAAAGCTTTGAACCAGGCATTTTTGTAATCAATGTAATTGAAAGAGGAAGGTTGAAAATTAACAGAAAATGAACGGGTTTTGAAAATCCCATCCCATTTGGTTGCTGTAATGACCTGCTTGATGATACATTTTGAATAAATAGTATCACCTTTTGAACAAGTTCTGTGGCCTATCTCCACAGAGTCAGTATCGACTAAAATGAATTCATAAAACTTTTGAAGTTTCTCTGGGTTGTCGGATTCCCAGTATTGAGAAGTGGAAAAACGACGTTTGATATAGTCTTGTTTTTTGACACTTTGAGGGAGTTCAGTAAAGGGAGCAAAACCGAGGTTTTCAGACCACGGTTTGGACACATATTTGAACTCATCATTGGTTTGTGGGTTTCAAGGTTGGATCTGTTTTGAAGGGGTAGCCAGAACTAATTTGTAAGGTAGTTCTGGGAGATTTTGAAGTGGACTGTATCTATTGTAATTTGAAGTAAGGGGAGAAAATTGACCCGTAGGTCTTTGAGTGGGTGTTTTTGAAGGTGTGGATGGTGATAATGGAACTAATTGTTTTGAAGGATTTTTGGGCATTTCATAATCCCTTTTGTTTGAATATTTTTCTTGTGTTTTGCAGGATACATATTTGGGATAACTGGGTTTGTGTAAAGGTAATGAAGAGAGGAAACAGTATCAAGAAGATGTAGAATGTAATATGAAAAATTATTGTTGAAGAATGGGGTATTTAAAGAGATGATTTGAGTACTATTGGAATTTTTAAGTAAAAGAAATATTTTGAAAAGATAAAGGAAAAGAGAATATGTATGATACGGTCTGAGCCAAAGACCTGTTTGAACCTGACCTAATTGATCTATAAATTTTAACCTATTGTTTATGACTGACATAAACAGATAGGAGTTTTATAAGAAGATATTAATAAAAAATTTTCAACAAAATAATTATTCAAATCAAATACTTAAAACTATAGCTACCCAAGTAGATAATATTTCCAACAATCTTCCTCAACAATCAAAACTATCAATTTTCAATAATACAACAGCAAAACCTTTCTTTACAACAAATGTCCTACCTCCTGCAAAATAGATAGGAATAAACCTCAAAAATAATACTGATTCCCTTCTCAATAAAATTTCAACAAAGCTATCAGAAATAGGTACATCTGGTAGTAAAATTAATTGTGTCGAAAACAATAATAATCAAAATATTAATCAAGACAATGAATCTCAAACTTCCAATCCGACTGATTCTGGTTCAGAATCAGAAGAAGAAGTCAATATTATTGACAATCCTTTTACAGATGACGAAACTCAAATTAATAGAATAAACCATCAAAGACAGTTCAATACTCGTAATTATTATCGACGGCCTACGCCAGTTGATATTGGTTACGAAGAAAGAAATCAATTCAAAAGTACAAAATATGATGGCCAATCTATAATTGAATGGAATATAGATGGCAAATCCGAATATGAAATTCTCAATACTTTACAAGAAATGGGTATGGCTCGTGCAGCCTACAAAATCAAAGAAAATAATTAAGAAACTTCAACACTTTTAATTATTCAAGAATTTACAGGACAGTTAAGAAACTGGTGGGATAAATCCTTATCCCTCGAATCAAAATGAAGCATACTTAATCATGAAGTTCATACTGAAGATGAAAACGGTAATATTACTACTCAAAATGATTCAGGTGAATTCCTGATAGTTACAATTTCAATGTATTTCATAGGAAATCCTAGTGAAGAATTTAGTTCTTCAAAAATTATTCTAACAAATCTCAAATGCCCATCCTTAACTGACTATCGTTGGTATAAGGATGTATTCCTAACTCATGTTCTTAGACGAGAAGACTGTAATATGTCTTTTTGGAAGGAACGTTTCATATCGGGATTACCCCGACTCTTCGCTGAAATAATATTTCAAAAATTTAAAACTAAAGTAGGATCAGAAGATATTCCTTTCGCAGACATGACCTTTGGTCAGTTGTTTGCTTTTATCAAAAAAGAAGGTTTATCATTATGTTCAGAACTCAAACTTCAAGAAAAATACAAATCTGATAGAACTACGACTCGTAAAGAGTTAGGTTCTTTCTGCTCAATGTTCGGTTTAATGAACATTGAACCTCCTTCAATACGTAAGAAAAAGAAAGATAAAAGATTTCAATCTTATAATAAATCTTCAAGATTTAAGAGTCAAAAATATACGAAAAATAGTACTAACTCAAATACGTTAAAATGTTGGAACTTTAATCAACCAGGTCATACGTCTAATAATTGTCTCAAAAAACCCAAGAAAATTAATAAGAAATATAAAAAACGAAATATTAATGAATTATTTGATGATATTCCTAGTGATTCCAGTACATCCACAAAAGATGACACTGAATCAGAAGTTGAACAACAACCTTCAAAAGGCATCTGCCATTTGTGCGTAATTTCAAAAAGTCAAGAAAGAATCTTTTTCTCAATACCTACTCCAAAACAACATAGGCAATACACTCCAAATATATTAGATAATCGTACAAAAATATTCATTATGTCAGTCATAAACAATAGGTTAAAATTTTTAGATCAATTAGGTCAGGTTCAAACAGGTCTTTGGCTCAGACCGTATCATACATATTCTCTTTTCCTTTATCTTTTCAAAATATTTCTTTTACTTAAATATTCCAATAGTACTCAAATCATCTCTTTAAATACCCCATTCTTCAACAATAATTTTTCATATTACATTCTACATCATCTTGATATTGTTTCCTCTCTTCATTACCTTTACACAAACCCAGTTATCCCAAAATGGATCCTGCAAAACACAAGCAAAATATTCAAACAGCAAGGGATTATGAAATGCCCAAAAATCCTTCAAAACAATTAGTTCCACTATCACCATCCACACCTTCAAAAACACCCACTCAAAGACCTACGGGTCAATTTCCTCCCCTTACTTCAAATTACAATAGATACAGTCCACTCCAAAATCTCCCAGAACTACCCTACAAATCAGTTCTGGCTACCCCTTAAAAACAGATCCAACCTTCAAACCCACAAACCAATGATGAGTTCAAATATGTGTCCAAACCGTCCAACCGTGGTCTGAAAACCTCGATTTTTCTCCCTTTACTTAACTCCCTCAAAGTGTCAAAAAAAAAAGACTATATCAAACGTCGTTTTTCCACTTCTCAATACTGGGAATTTGACAACCCAGAGAAACTTCTGGCCATTTGAGAAAGTGGCACGCGTTTCACCGAGAAACTTCTGGCCAAAGTTTGAAAAGAAAGAATAATGTTTTTTTTTTTGAAATATCCTTATGATTTAAAAATCAAAAGGATCTTGAGCATTCGGTCCACCGAAAGGGTCGGAAGAGACCGATTCTTCTGATTTTGCAGTCTTTGAAGAGCATGAAGCCACAAAATCAAAAGGTTTATTTTGAAACTTTGGGTCGTTTTTTATTTGGTCAAAGAAAGTGTTTTGAGTGTCTGGAATAGATAAATTGAAGGACAGGGATCAAGATGATGAAATAATGTTTGAATGGTCGAGATCATTTTTCGAGGAAATTTGCAGCCCTTTCTAAGTGATGGACAAGAGCTGCAGATTTCTCTTATGGAATCTGTACAGAATTAAGGAAAATGAGTTTTACAAAAATCTAACCGTTGTATTGGAATGAAATTTGGACACCATATTCAGGACATATGAAGTAACATCTGAACGGTGGATATCGAAAATAGAGGTCGTTTGAAATCAGTTTAGGATGATAAACAGAAGCTACAGTTTCCTCACATGTAATCTGTGCAGCATTTTTACGTATTCGATTTTCGGAAATATAACCATTGGATTGGAATGAGAATTTTACGTAGTATTCAGAACATAGAGAAGCAAATTCTGGACGATGGAGATTGGATTCTAAGAAAAGGAGCAGTGGTAATAGGCTCCGGACAGTAGACCTTTAGATTGTTGCTGGAATGCTCCAAACTTCAAGTTCTTGTTTTTGAAATGGGGTGCCTCTTGAACGAATTTGACAGGATTTGTTGATGTTTATAGAGTGAATTCTTCATATTTGAAGTGTATTATATATAGGAGAGGTTGGGGAATTTGAAGGGTCACCTTTTATGACAATTATTCACCACTCTTTATGGTCATAATTAGGCATTGAATTTGGCGATTTAATTGGTCATTAATCTCTCTAAATTGGTAGTTACTATTGTTGATTATTGGCTTTTTCAAATGCCATCCGATCTGTACGCGTGTAGCAGCTTGCTGAAATTCGTGAGCTGGGTTGACTTAGTCAAGCTAAGTTGACTTTTCCAAAGCTGAGTTGACTGTTGACCAGCTGAGTTGGCTGTTGACCAGCTGAGTTGACTGTTTGACTGTTGACCAGCTGAGTTGACTGTTCCAGATCTGAGTTCACTGTTTGATTGTTGACCAGCTGAGTTGACTGTCCCAAATTTGAGTTCACTGTTGAAGATCTGAGTTGACTGTTGACTGTTCCAGGTCTGAGTTGACTGTTTGATTGTTGACCAGCTGAGTTGACTGTCCCAGATCTTAGTCAAAGAGGGAATTTTTTTTTTGGCTGTATTTCCGAGAGCTAAATTTCTAGGTTTTCACATCCCTCCCTCATTAAAAGAAGTTTCGTCCTCGATCTTTTTGATAATGGGCATCTTCACGTCTTTTGAAAAATTTGTTGAAAAGCCTTTGTCTTTGTCGGCCATCTTTGAGCTGTCTTTGTCTGCTTTTGATAATGGAGCCTTGACTACTTTTGCACGCGGGTTTTGAGTTGGAATCTTTCCCTGTGTTGAAATTGGAATAAGGTGGCACACGTTTCACCGAGAAACTTCTGGCCATTTGAGAAGGTGGCACGCGTTTCACGGAGAAACTTCTGGCCAATGTTTGAAAAACAGAAAGAGAATATATATATATATATATATATAACTAGGAACTCAACGCCTGGGGCTACATCAGCTGACTCATCTCTCGGACCAGCTGATCTACCTGAAAATCCTACAATGGCGAGGTCAAACCTCAGTACGAAGAGCAATCATAAAACAACTATCAGATCATACATGTAACATATTATGTCGTGCAACGCATGAGGGCTGCCAAGAAATCATCGATAATCAAGGCACAACGACTGAACTGAAATCAATATCTCAATAAATCATCGGAATCCAAATGAAAGCGACTCAGCTGGAAATCATGACTTAGTGATAGCGTTTAGATTCCCAGGCATGACGACTCAGCCGACCAATCATGACTCAATGTGATGGATCTGTGTCAACAGATCCAGATTGAGTTTTGAATTACACAAAACATATTACTGTGTTTCTAACAATTCCACTTAGTGTAGATGTTTGCTATCAAAGAAAACTGTCCAGTCGTAAGGAGAAAAGATAAAGTTCTCAACTGGTTTGATTTATCACTTAGACGGCATCTGGATTGGCAATGGAGACGTCCAAAGTTGAGTCAGTTGTTTGTAATTAAGCGGAGGTCAAATTATATCAGCAGATGTGTTAATCGCTAAGAGAACTTGAACCAGCTGGAGCGTTAACAAGATTTCTATTTCCATATGTTTTTACGATCCTTGTTCTTTCTTTTTGGTATCAGAGCTGACTTTTAATGAACTTAGAGTATTATTCATCTTAGGCCTGTCAAGACTATCATAGAATTCAATTAAGATCTGTGTCTTGTTGGAACTGCGTTGGTCAGCCCTTGTATCCGTTGGTCATTCATTGAGATAGGTGGTCCCGGTGGTGGTCCCGTACTACAACACTGAACACATAGATTTTAAAAGAACTCTGTTATAGTTCAAGATGGCTTTAAGATTTAGAAATCTAATGTCATTAGGATCTACCTCTAGGTCCAAAAATGTAGTTCAAAGTAGTGAAACACATATGCCGATAGATTATTCAAACTGGACAATCCCTCAGGAACAAATAGAAAACATTTACAAAATAGGTTTCACAGATTTCAAAACTGATTTTTCTGTCAAAACTCACGAAGAAACTTTAAGTATTCAAGAAGATAGTCAAATCATACCTCTCCTTAATAATTCAACAATACAAAAATATATTCAAAAGAATTATAGATATATTCATTTTGGTTTAGTTCAAATAGTTGTCAAACCCTTAGTTCATATTGGAGTAGATACTCCAGTATATCTCGCCTTGCGTGATAAAAGACTTAAGAGATATCAAACATCTCTTCTGTCGATGGTGCAAACCAATATCTGCAATGGCCCAATTTATTTTAATTAACTTTTCTGTGGATCTCACAGATCCCATGATTTTAGATTCATTAATTGTTGATGTTCAAATTCAGGGAGATGAATTTCATCCCTGCAAAAACTTCGCAATTATGTACAGAGTCTACATCAGACTTCTGTCTTCTCAATTAAATCCAAAATACAACAGACTGCCTGCTTCGAAAGAAGAGACAGTATTGTTGCAAATAGATGCGGAAAGGCCTACGGTCTTTACGCCCCAAAGACTCAAATGGAATGAAATAACCATTCCAGAACAATTCATAATTAATACTCCTCAAATTCCAAGAAACATAGAACGTAGAGATATTTCTCAAATAATAGAAGAAGAAGATGGCAAAATTACAATAAAATTTAATTCACAAATTCAAAACTCTAATATTCCTAATTTCCAAAGATCTCAATCTTCGAGACATTCCTTTTCGACTGTCTCAAGAAATACTCAAAAATATGAATTTACAACTCCTCTTCCTACACCTCAATCAGAACACTCTTCTCCTCAAAATTATTCCCCTCCAATGTCTCCTTCAGTTTCCAGTATGATTAATATGATCAGTTCTGGAACAGAATTCAAACCAGATTATGATTATTTAAACGAAGAAGCTGAAGATAAAATTCATGATTCAAAAAGAATTTGGTATAAACAATTGGATAAACCAATCAAACAGAAAATTGTTAATGCATGGATCATCAAAATGAAAACAATTAAATCAAATATTCCTTTTTATACTTTCCTAACAATATTCCTTTCGGCAGAAGGCATTAATGATTATCAAAACCAATCGGTTATTCACATTAATACAACTCTTCATAAAATATGGACGCTCAGTAACAATGAGACTGTTACAGATGTTCATCCTCTTCTTCAGAAATTACAACTCAATACACCAAAAAATACTAAGACAGACAATATTACAGAAATAAATACCTCAAGTACTTCTAATACAATTAATTATCCTGAAATTAAAAACATTCAAAATACTCAAACTCATTCTGCTGAGGATGTCAATCCAAAACAGCACATTTCCTCTGATTCCAGTACAGACGATGAAACTGAGTCAGATAATAATTCTCCTCCAACAGTACAAGTAATTACAAAAGATAAAAAAGATGCAATTCTTGAATTAGTACACCAAATACCAGATCAAGAAACTCAAAAACAATATCTTAATAAACTCAAAGATTTAATCCTTGATGAATCTAGTTCAAAACGTGATCCAGTCAAATAAACGGTGATATCATTTAGCATCTCCTGTTACCTGCTTATCAATTCGTCATTCTCAGTAGACAACTTACTTAGAGCAGTTTGCATTTGCTTGAGCTTACCATCTCAGCTTTTGTAGCACAGCTCTCTCTTTCAGCCCTGACTTCCTCGAAATACTGAGATAGCTTTTTGTACTCTTGGACCATTTAATTGAGTGCGGTGACTAGGTCCCCCTGTGTAAATCCAAATTTGAAAAATCAAATACCTCCTCAATGTCATCAGGCATGAGACACTGTACTTCCTCTTCACTTCACTGGATGAAGATGTCCCTGAGCTGGATTTCTCAGAGTCTGTATTCGCCCATGCACTCTTGTTTTCTTCGGAAACCATTGCCTTCTCAGTTCTCCTCTTCCGATAAGACTTCTTATCCTTCTTATCCTTGCAGGTACCACGATCTGGTTGATTCTTGGTATCCAGCTTTTGCTTCCCGCAATCAGCAATATAATGACCAGGATTGCCACAATTATAGCACTTATCGTTAGAGGGAGTATTTAAGTTCTTGTTAGGAGAATTGAAAAAGTCGGTTTAGAATTATGCTTTCGCATAAATTTCCCAAATTTCTTTGAGTGACATAGCATCACTGCTCAGCTCCTCAACATACTTTCTTGTAGAACACTGTTCTGGAGTCACTGATGCAAGTGCTCTGGTTGGTTGGGAAGTTGAGGGTTCAGATTCTGCTCTAGTCTCTAGCTCGAACTCGTAGGCCTTCAAGTTTGCAAATAGGTCGTGCAACTCCAGCTTATTGAAGTCCTTGGATTCTCGCATGGCCATCGTATTCACATATCATTCTTTGGGCAGGGCTCTCATAACTTTCTGTAATGTTTTCCAATCTGGTCAGCTCAATCATCAGTGACCTGAACCGTTCATCAAATTCTGGCATGGTCTCCCCGGGCTTCATTTTTATCGGCTCAAATTTTTGCAGGGCCATGATTAACTTGTTCTCCTTGGTTCCTCGTTGCCTTCACATATCTGGGTCAACTTCTCCCAGATTTCTTTCGCTGTAGTGCAAGTCTGGATCTTTCTAACTATATTATTGTCTAGCGTCCTATACAATATATCCTTGGCTACGTTGTCCAGATTTGCCTTCTTTTTGTCCTCAGATGTCCATTCCATCCTTGGCTTTTCAGTCCACTGAGGCGCACCATCTGATATAGCTGTTGCTGTGTTTGGCTTCATGATCTTGATTCAGTTATCAGAAACCACATGTCGTCATCTTGTGCTGCCAGGTGAGCTTACATCCGGATCTTCCAGACGTCATACTCCTCCTTGGGAAACATATGAATTTTATTGTGAGATATCGACATATTTAATGAATATAGATAAACAAGCTGTTCAAACACTGAGAATCCGAGCTCTGATACCACTTGTTAGGATCGTCAAAACAGCTCGGGAGTTCAGAGGGGGGGTGAATGAACTCCTTTGCTAACTTTTCTTAAAAACTGATTTCAAAAGATTTTACAACTCGTTGCAAACCTCTAAGACGAGTTATCAGCTTGGAGGATTCTCAGAGATTAGCTGTTGTCTCGTATAATAAATATTTTATGCGGAAAGAACACGATTCAACAGTGAACACATAAATGCGTAAGTGAAAAAATATAAGAGTCAAGAGATTTGTTTCTGGAAGTAGTTAAATCTCCTACGTCTCCCCTTCTTCCTCAACAGGAAGGATATTCACTAGAAGATTTGATTTATACAACCCCTTGTACAAACCCGATCCGACAACCAGCAGCTGCAAGAAATCCTAGCACTCAATCGAAAAACACAGACACACGATCTGGTTCGAAATACACTGAATACAGCTCTATGCTGTTTTGGCTATTCTAGCTCTCAACACTCTATTTATGATTTTACAAATAAACCTCGACACTACAGAGTGTGTGTATAAATGTTTATGTGAAACAAGAATTGATAAAACAATCTATGAGTGTGTGTCACTAGCTGGAGCTGGTTCAATGAAATGAACTCTGTTTTTGCTTTTCGTTGATTCGTAAATTCGTAGCTTGTTAATTGTTCATCACTTGTCCGCAACTGATCGAATACAAACTGTTCTATCTGATCTGTTTAGATAAACTCTGCATATCCACGCATGTCTGCGAGCAGTGAATCCTCGACAACGATGCATCGACTCCTACATGCATCGAGGTCTCACCCAATCCCAACGCCTTGTGACCCCAAGTGAGTCGGCAAACGGGTCAAAGTGAGACGCCTATCATGTAGAGTCTCAATGATGTTTCGAGTCGTGAGGACTAATCAGTACAACCAAGACCTCGGAGTTATCCACTCGAGAAATGGTAACCACTTGGAAAATCCGAACGAGGGTAGTTCGATAGATCACCAGGTCACTATCTATCTGCATGCTCAGAACATCACAATGTTCCCTACCAATGAAACATGGTACTTCACATCGCAGATACTAGTCTCGAACTCGGGCGACCTTATCCTCATTTTGACGGCCCAATCGACTAGGAACATGTTCAAAATACACAGCGACTATTAGATGTGTTTCATGATAGCCGTCATACCCACTATCACATCTAACATACGCTTTAGTGCATTCTAGGTCTTTACTCAACACAATTGTAAATCATTACACACATAATGAAAGTAAAGAACGCCATATAAGAAAATGCGAATATCATATATAAAGACTGTTTTGTACAAGAGTCTATAAACCCACACGCCACAAGTTGGCTAGTTGGGCATCTACTCTAACAATCTCCCACTTGCCCTAAAGCCAACTACTCATCAGACACAGTCCCATTGTTTCGTGATGTTTTTCAAACAAGGGTCCTGGCAAAGGCTTCGTAAGTGGATCAGCAACGTTGTCCGCAATCATTCTTTGGGCAGGGCTCTCATAACTTTCTGTAATGTTTTCCAATCTGGTCAGCTCAATCATCAGTGACCTGAACCGTTCATCAAATTCTGGCATGGTCTCCCCGGGCTTCATTTTTATCGGCTCAAATTTTTGCAGGGCCATGATTAACTTGTTCTCCTTGGTTCCTCGTTGCCTTCACATATCTGGGTCAACTTCTCCCAGATTTCTTTCGCTGTAGTGCAAGTCTGGATCTTTCTAACTATATTATTGTCTAGCGTCCTATACAATATATCCTTGGCTACGTTGTCCAGATTTGCCTTCTTTTTGTCCTCGGATGTCCATTCTGTTGGGGATCTGGATCCGCCCCCCGGCGAGGCAGCGGAAGAACATAGAATAAAGCCGGGAGACGATCAATACGAAAAACAACAATACAAATATCGTCATTCATAGGGCGTTCAAAATGAATACCTTGTTGGCACTTGTGCCTGGCTCCAACCGGAATTACAAGACCCCGGCTCTTCTCGATAGATTGCGGTAGATATCGCCAATCCGGTCCACGACCAAAACCGAGACTCCTTCGTCAGGCTTCACTAGAAGCACTGACGAATTCTGCACGAACGGATTCTCCTCGTCGAGTTCGCCGGAAAATTTCAGCAGGAATCATATTCCCTACGTAATTTCCTCAAATAATCGTGATTAATCCCAAATCAAATCAATTAATCACTAATCTAACTTCTCAATCCTCACAATAAAGATGGTACTTGGGCTTGAACCGGCCCAATGGACTTGGGTCATACCCAGGTCCATATGAACATTCGGTTCATTTAAATCACTGCGGTTTCATCATAACTCCGATCGACGATCAGATCGGACCGATCGACTCAGTTTCCAAAACTGAACATTATGATGTGAAAAACAATTTTTCAGATTACGTAGTCCAAAATGACAGTTTTGCCCCTCAACTTTGGGAAATCGCAATTTCACCCCTGTTGACTTTTAGGAAGTCGCACTCCCTAAAATCCTCCTCCTATGCTCAACAAATTGAGCTCAGTTTCCGTGCGAGAATCATGAATCCAGTACTTGTGTGATCCTCAATGGTTCAGGGATACAGCTAGCCGTGGGCCCACAACCATTGTGGCTCCGAAATCACAATTTTGGACTTGCCTAACGGATCATGGTAAAGCGCCTAGCAACATCGCCCCATGATCCCCTAGGTATCACTGATAGTGCCTGCAAGAACAATTTGGTCGTGGTTAGCGTACATTACGGTCCTTTCAACACATATATCCCGATCAGATCAACGACCATTGGTAAATCGAGAGTCGCTAGAGATCCGATAGCTATGCATACATCTTGGAGATCGAATAGTGACATCGCGAGTGTTACTAGGTAAACCCATTTACCTAAAACACATCCAGTACTCTGGCCAGAGATTTATACACTATTATCCCCTCAGATAGCATAGGATATCCACACATGAGAGCGAGCGGTGAATCCTCGACAATGAAGCATCGACTCCTACATGCATCGCGACCTCACCCAATCCCGCCGCCTAATGACCCCAAGTGAGTCGGCAAACGGGTCAAAGTGATACGCCTATCATGTAGAGTCTCAATGAAGTTTCGAGTAGTGAGGACTAATCAGTACAACCAAGACCTCGGACTTATCCACTCGACAAATGGTAACCACTTGGAAAGTACGAACGAGGGTAGTTCGATAGATCACCAGGT
>KQ991802.1:371583-387324 GCA_001598015.1 Dorcoceras hygrometricum
GTATATTCATCAAGTGAAGAAGACCACAAGAACATCTCCGAGCTACTCTCCAGACCCTGCGAGAAAAACAACTGTACGCCAAATTCAAGAAGTGTGAATTCTGGCTGAAGAGTGTGGCATTCCTAGGCCATATAATTTATGAAGCTGGAGTATCAGTAGACCCAAAGAAGGTAGAAGCCATAATGGACTGGCCTGCACCTAAGACGGTGACAGAGGTTAGAAGTTTCTTGGGGTTGGCCAGCTACTATCGAAAGTTTGTAGAAGGCTTCTCTTCTATAGCCTTGCCACTCACTAAACTCACCCAAAAGAACTTCAAGTTCAACTGGAACGAAGAGTGTGAGACAAGCTTCGAGACTCTGAAGACGAAGCTTGCATCTGCCCCTGTTCTGACGCTACCGATGGGAGACAAAGACTTTACCATCTACAGCGATGCATCAAAAGAAGGACTAGGGTGTGTGCTCATGCAAGATGGCAGAGTAATTGCGTATGCCTCAAGGCAGTTAGAAGACGCATGAACACAACTAACCGACTCACGACTTAGAGCTTGCAGCGGTGGTTTTTGCCCTAAAGATTTGGCGACACTATCTTTATGGTGCAAAGTGCGAAGTATTCACCGACCATCAAAGTCTCAAATACATATTCACCCAGAAGGAATTAAATCTGAGACAGAGACGATGGCTCGAGCTGTTAAAGGATTACGACTTAATGATCAACTACCACCCAGGAAAGGCGAATAAGGTGGCCGATGCGCTAAGTCGGAAAAATATGAACAAGGTGATACTATCTTCAGTCTCAGCCCAACCATGACTTAAGGAATTGATCAAGCTAAAATAAGACCAAGACCCCAGCCTGATGAGGCTGAAAGATCAGATTAAGGAAAGGGAATCTCCTGATTTCCGAACGGACCAAGATGGGATCCTTTGGATGAATGGACGACTATGTGTACCCGACGTCGAGAACCTCCGTGAGGAAGTGATGTCTGAAGCACATAAGTCCAAATTCTCAATCCACCCGGGAAGTACCAAGATGTACAGAGATTTGAAAGAACACTTTTGGTGGAATGAGTCAAGGCCGAACATCAAAGACCTGGAGGATTGTTACAACCACTGGAAATTCCAGAATGGAAGTGGTAAAACATATCCATGGACTTTGTAGTTGGTCTACCGAAGACAAGACTAGGCCACGATGGAATATGGGTAATCGTGGATAGGCTAACAAAATCCGTGCATTTTCTGCCTGTCCGAATGAACTATGGGTTGGAGAAACTTGCTTCCTTGTACATGGACAACATCGTCAGATTGCACGGAGTTCCAACAAGCATCCTGTCAGATAGGGACCCAAGGTTCGTATCTTTTTTCTGGAAGAGCTTCCAAGAAGCCATGGGAAGTAAGGTTACTCTCAGTACTG
Organism: Dorcoceras hygrometricum; assembly: GCA_001598015.1. Lineage (NCBI taxonomy): Eukaryota > Viridiplantae > Streptophyta > Magnoliopsida > Lamiales > Gesneriaceae > Dorcoceras > Dorcoceras hygrometricum. Next base: position 372,991 of record KQ991802.1, read on the forward strand.
CTTATCATCCGCAAACAGATGGTCAAACTGAGAGGACCATCTAGACTCTAGAATACATGCCGCGGACTTGCACATTAGACTTCAGTAGCAATTGGAGCGAACATCTACCCATAATAGAGTTCGCGTACAACAATAGTTACCACAGCAGCATAGGGATGGCACCATATGAAGCCCTCTATTGTCGGAAATGTCGATCGCCGCTGTATTGGGATGAAGTTGGAGAAAAGGCTATCACAGGACCTGAACTCGTTCAAGAGACAGTGAAAAAGGAAGCCATTATAAAAGAGAGACTGAAAGAAGCCCAAGATCGACAGAAAAGCTGGGCAGATTTAAAGAGAAGACCCTTGACCTTCGAGGTAGGTGAAAAAGTGTACCTTAAGGTTTCACCAATGAAAGGAGTAGTCCGATTCGATAAGGCCGGAAAGCTAAACCCCCGATATGTCGGACCATTCGAAATCTTAGAAAAAGTCGGGACACTTGCCTACAGACTGGCCTTGCCACCTAGTATGTCAAGAATCCATAATGTCTTCCATGTATCTCAACTAAGGAGATATATCCCAGACTCTAGTCATGTTCTTGATGAAGGGCCACTCATTGTGGAAGGAAATCTGACCCAAGGACTGAGCTACGAAGAAGTCCCGATTAGAATCGTGGACAGAAAGGATCAGGTTCTCCGATGAAGAACGATCCCTTATGTCAGGGTCCAGTGGTCCAACCACACCGAAAGAAAAGCCACATGAGAAGTGGAAGAGAAGATGCGAAGCCAATACCCCTACCTTTTCGATGACGAAGGTGACCAAAGTTTCGAGGACGAAACTTCTTTTAAGGAGGGAGGGATGTGAAAACCCGAAAATTCAGCTTCAAAAAAAAATATATATTTACCTGCTGGTCGAAAATCAGCAGGTGGTCGAAATTCAGCAGTTGATGGCGCGAGAGTAAAACACCGTCGTTACGAAGAACCAGCAGTTGCGCGTTAAATTGGTTACTGGAGCGCAAGGGATGATACGTCGTCGTTTCGATCGTAGAGGTTGCTGCTAGCACGAGAGTGTTCGAGAAAGCAACACGTGTCGGTCAATATTTTTGAGGGATTGACTACTGGATTAGCAGATGCGTGAGTTAAGAGTGACCAACTGCGGGTTTGGGAAAACAGTCGAAGAAGTGGAGCGACGCCGTTTCGTTAAGTTGAAACGCTGCGTTTTGGAACCAGCAGCGAGGGGATTGTGAACCAGCAGGTGGAAGCGATACTGATGTAACACTTACGATGTCGTTTGGATTAGTTAAATCCAGCAGATGGTACTTGAAGTTTAACTATAGCAAGACGATGTCGTTTAAATAAGTCGATACGACAGCGTTTCGCCTTCACGCCAAAGATTCAGCAGATGGCTTGTGCGATGAGTAAAACCAGCAGATAGCTACAGTTATCTTGAATCAGCAGGTACATTACTTAAAGATAACCAGCAGGTACTTTTCAATGATATCAAAACGGTGTCGCTTGAATAAGTTGACACGACAACGTTTTGACTTAACGCTAAGGATCAGTCGTGAGCTTGAAAAGAAACCAGCTACTGGACGGTCAAACCATCTTTGACCAACAAAGAATTCAGCAGTTGGACTTTTAGCAAGGCAAATCCAACAGCTGACGACTTAGCGAAGCAATTCCAATAGCGACGCAAATTCGGCAGCAACGAAAAATTCAGCAGTGACGCAGGCTTCATCTTCTCCACGAAAAATTCGGATTTCTCAACGCGAAGCAAGATTCTTGAACAGAAAACTCCACCCGTGGAAATTCGAAAAGATTTCTCACGCGTACAAGGCCGAATTCATGCAGTAACCGTTGAATTGAGAGAATTAATGGCAAATTAACACTCGTAAATCATGCGCGAGTAACAGTCGACGTAATGATAGGAATTAAGGGCCTTAATGGCGGACGCTCGACTTCCTCACCGCTGTACCTATAAATACCAGAGGACGACCACAGAATTCCTCACACCAGTTCAAAATCCACAGTCAGAAAAGCAACATTTCTTCGCGACAAAGTGCTGCGGAAATTCTAGCAGATTCTTAGCCAAAGTTCTGTGCAAGCAACGAACCAGCAGGTGCGAGACTTAGGAAGAATTCGTGCAATCGAGTTACTGTCGGACTTCGTTCAAACAGCAGGATTCGTGCTACCAGACTTCACCCCATATTCGTAACCAGACTTCAGGCTTCGCTCAGTTCACGTAAAATCAAACTTTGAATTCGTAAGTGGGCATTTGATAATATACATGTCGTTGGTTATATTATATACATTCATTTCGAAAGTTCAGTTCTTCGTCTACTGTTCGAGCACCTTTTGTTCAGATGGTTTTATCTCATTCAAACTCCGCTTGCACTGATTTTTACTATCGTTATATGGGTCTACAAAATATTTCGGATTTCTGGGTTACTGTGTGTAACTAATGGCCTCGACCCCTTAGTGGAGCAAAACTTAGGGACTGATCAGTAAACCATAGACACGATTCTGTCGTTATATGGGTTTACGGAATATTTCGGATTTTTGGGTTACTTGGTGTAACTAATGGCCTCGACCCCTTAGAGGAGCAAAACTTAGGGACTGATCAGTAAACCATAGACACGAAGTAATCATCAGTGTTATCTGTCACGCTATGCTCTGTTATGCTATGATATGCTCTGTTATGCTATGCTTTGCTCTGTTATGCTATGCTCTGTTCTGTCTAAAGCTCTGTTCTGAAATCTGTTATTCAGTATATGTATAAGTATATTTTGTATGCTCGAATGGTATCCCCCACTTGCTGAGTGTTTCCCCAAACACACACCCCTTACTTCTCCACCCAGATAAGAATGAAGAGCAGTTAGAAGAAGAATAACAAGATTAGTTCTGGGGCTGGTGAAGATTTCGTTTTGTTGATGTAATTACCCCCACTTGCTGAGTGTTTCCCCAAACACACACCCCTTACTTCTCCACCCAGATAAGAATGAAGAGCAGTTAGAAGAAGAATAACAAGATTAGTTCTGGGGCTGGTGAAGATTTCGTTTTGTTGATGTAATTACATTTTAAATTTTTTCGCTTCCGCTATTTTTCTGATTTTCAGATGTAAAAACGCTATTATTTTGGATATGTAATAGACTGGTTTGAGCTATGCTATGATGGCTTAATGTTTTATAATTTTTAAATTGTTTAATATTGTCGATGTCATGAGTCTCGGTCTCGGGGCGTGACAGACAGGCCCGAACATAACCTATAAGAAAAATAGCCATCGCAATGCTGCCGGAGATTCGCCGGACGGCGGCCGCACGGCGGCAGCCACCGGCAACGCATAGCGTGCGGCAGCACGCCACCGCGCCAAGGGCGGCGCACGTTGCGCCCAACATCGTGCAACTGTGTGCACGTCCAGCAGCCACCGTCGGCCACCATGTTGCGCAACCAGTGCGTGAATCGTGCAACCCTGTGCGCGATCATTGGCCGGCCATCGCACGGCCAGCTTGCGCTCATGCGCGCGGTGGGGCGCCGCCATGCACGGTGGCGCCGCCGCGAGTTGCAACAAAATTTTTTTTTTTCGTTTTATGATTTTAAAAAGTAGAGATCTGATGCAATATGGCACAATCATGTATTGAAGGATCCGAGCCTGTGCTCTGATACCACTGTTGGCATACAATGGTGGATCCGGATCCCGTTCCCCGGGGGCACAGGGGAAATAAAAAATTGCCCCGAGAAACGTTCACTACATTCAAATAAAATTCTATAAACATTCATAGGGTGTTCATAGAATCGTTACCTTGCTGGCGTCTAGGCGCCTGGCTCCGACCAGTTTCACGAGGAAACCGGCACTTCAAACGGTAGGCGGCGGTAGATCGTCAATCAGGTCCATGACCGGAATCAAGATTCCTCCGTCAATCTGCACTAGAAGATCTGACGGATTTTGGCACGGACGGAAACTCCTCGTCGTGTTGATCGAAACAAGACCGATCACTTAGATGGCAGCAAACGGCGGCGGCCCGAGGTGGCGCAAGGCGGCGGCCTATCGGCGGCGTGTGGGAGAGGGAGGGGGCGGCCGAGTGTGATGGAGGCTAGGGTTGAGAGTGAGTTGTAGTCTCTTGTGATTAGAGCCCTAAACCAACTTAACTAAATAAAGATGGCACATGGGCTTGAATCGGCCCAATAGACTTGGGTCATACCCAGGTCCATATGAACATTCGGTTCATTTAAATCACTGCGGTTTCATCATAACTCTGATCGACGATCAGATCGGACCGATAGACTCAGTTTCCAAAACTGAACGTTATGATGTGAAAAACAATTTTTCAGATTACCTAGTCCAAAATGACAGTTTTGCCCCTCAACTTTGGGAAATCGCAATTTCACCCCTGTTGACTTTTAGGAAGTCGCACTCCCTAAAATCCTCCTCCTATGCTCAACACATTGAGCTCAGTTTCCGTGCGGGAATAATGAATCCAGTACTTGTGTGACCCTCAATGGTTCAGGGATACAGCTAGTCATGGGCCCACAACCATTATGGCCCCGAAATCACAATTTCGGACTTGCCCAACGGATCATGGTAAAGCGCCTAGCAACATCGCCCCATGATCCCCTAGGTATCACTGATAGTGCCTGCAAGAACCAGTTGGTCGTGGTTAGCGTAAAGTACGGTCCTTTCAACACATATATCCCGATCAGATCAACGACCATTGGTAAATCGAGAGTCGCTAGAGATCCGATAGCTATGCATACATCTTGGAGATCGAATAGTGACATCGCGAGTGTTACTAGGTAAACCCATTTACCTAAAACACATCCAGTACTCTGGCCAGAGATTTATACACTATTATCCCCTCAGATAGCATAGGATATCCACGCATGAGAGCGAGCGATGAATCCTCGACAATGAAGCATCGACTCCTACATGCATCGGGACCTCACCCAATCCCGCCGCCTAATGACCCCAAGTGAGTCGGAAAACGGGTCAAAGTGAGGCGCCTATCATGTAGAGTCTCAATGACGTTTCGAGTAGTGAGGACTAATCAGGACAACCAAGACCTCGGACTTATCCACTCGACAAATGGTAACCACTTGGAAAGTCCGAACGAGGATAGTTCGATAGATCACCAGGTCACTATCCATCTGCATGCTCAGAACATCACAATGTTCCCTACCAATGAAACATGGTACTTCACATCGCAGATGCTAGTCTCAAGCTCGGGCGGCCTTATCCTCATTTTGACGGCCCAATCGACTAGGAAAGAATTCAGAATGCACAGTGACTATTAGATGTGTTACATGATAGCCATCATATCCACTATCACATCTAACATACACTATGGTGCATTCTAGGTCTTTATCCAACACAATTGTAAACATTATATAACATAATGAAAATAAAGAATGCCATAAATAAATGCTTATTTCATAAATTAAGATTGTCATATATAAGAGTCTATAAAACCCACACGCCACAAGTTGGCTAGCTGGGCATCTACTCTAACACCTTTCAGGCACGACGGCTCAGCCGGCCGATCACAACGTCCAAAGGAAAACAGTTCACAAGAGGATCAGGCTCAATATGTATGCGTGAATGAACAGCAGAATTATGATTATATCAATACATATATCTCACACGCACACAGACAGATAAGAAAGTAATCATCCTCATAAACACACAGTCAATACCAGCACATCGATCATAGCAATTCAACACCAAAGAAATATCCCAAGCTGATATTCAAGCTGCTAAATTCAGCTCAATTCGTACCTCAAACCTGAGTACTCCTACTACCTCAACAGATCATGCGAGAACACAGGGATACACGACAACAACAGCTTACTCAAATCTGCTGCTCAACTAGTTCGCTCGAATCAACGGAAAAATTCCTACAAGCTTAAATATGCCAAGACATCCAATAATCAGCTCACATAAAAGCTAAATCAGATTATATTATAAAGCTTCATAGTCTAAATCAGCTACCTCAAATCTACAGAGAACTATCAAGCTCTAAATCGAAGCTTAAATCAGTAAGTAATCACTTACTCAAAGCTGCTAAAGAACAGAATAACTATCCACCGGAATTTGCGAATATCTTCGAACTCTGCAACTACGCGGGTATAATTGCGACATCGTTTCGGGGAGAAACCAGATCTGAGTAGAGAGCGTGGTTAGTATTACGTGGATAGGTCCGGTTCGTTGTCTCGGTTCATCGTTATAGGGTAGACCGATACGGTTTAGAGATTTCAGATTTGGCACGTTTTGCGAGTCATATCTGAGTGTTCTGGTGTGATGCGATGCGACGCCGTTTGGATATGTTCCAAATATGTTTTGGCGTAGAGTCCAAATCTGGAGTGATACTCTGATCTGAGTTGGAATCAGCTTTGAGCCTAAGTTGTCGGTGACTACTGTTCATCAGATCTGGGAGACTTAAGTAGTATATGTTGAGGACTTTGACTCTGGTTCGCCATATCTCTTCCCGACACTTAGAATATTTATCGAAAGATAACTCTGTTGTGATACCCTAGCTACTGTTCACCGTAGCTTATTTCATTCGATTGCCGACGGTAGATAGATCCTACTGAAGCAAGAGTGGTAACACTGGACTCCTCTTGTCAAGACCGTTCTTTCTATACCTCTTTCGTAGGCTTTGGGTTAGCTCGGAGAGGATCACAAAGGAAGATACTCTGTGTAGTTTGTTAGCATAAGCGCAGATTTACTCCTCTGCATAGTAGCTCTTTGGGTAAGTGTTAGTTCCTACCTTGTGCTTTGTTTAGAGCTGTTGGTTGAGTTAGAAGGGTAGGAAAGGACGGGTGGAGTTTGTAGTTCCCAGTTCGTAGCTCTGAGCTTTGCGTCCCTGAGTTGTTGCTTGTGTTTGACTTAGAAGGTTTCAGATCTGGTTGCTCGGGACTTCGTTTGTGGTGATTGTAGCTCAGAACTAAGGTACAGATGTGAGCTTGTTTTACAGCGTTGGATTTGGCATGGATTTTATGTGAACTGTTGTGTATGCTTCTGTGCTGCTATTTCTTGCTCCTTTCGTGTTGTTTGATGCAAGCGGTTACATTGCATACACGCATTATTTTTGTTGAGCTCAGATCTTGTTTACCCGTGCCTTGTTATCTTGATCTGCGTGTACCAGGATGCTTGTATTGGAGGGCGAGCGGGTAACTCCCGTGACCCTCATCTCCCTGCTGGGATCTGTTAGCCACTATGAGTGGAGTGGGTAGCTCCCACATCTCCTGAGCTGGGCAACGGCAGGTTGAGTGATTGTTTTTTATCTGGTACCGTGTGTTGAGATGAGTGGGTAGCTCCCAAATACTCACACACCCCGTGGCCACTATTGTTCAGTTGATCTGTACCAGTTGATGATTTTCCTTTGAGATCTTTTAGTTCCCTGCCTTCTGTTGTAGTCTTGCTCTCATGCATAGCATTTGCATATTATCTGTTGCTATCTTACTGCTGTTTTTCAGTTGCTCTCTGTACTGGGGTTTACACCATGTCCCTCTGGGCTGGTTGATTTGTTTTCCCTGTGTGTGTTTTTCAGGTTATCATGGTTTCTCAGCTGGTCGTGGAGTTGATCCAGCTGGTAGTGCCTCGGGAGGTGGATAGAGTGTCCCAGTTATATATATTGTATAGTTGTATCTATTAGAGTAGATGTCCAACTAGCCAACTTGTGGCGTGTGGGTTCATAGACTCTTGTATGAAACGATCTTTATATATGATATTCGCATTTATTTATGGCATTCTTTAGTTTCATTGTGTTGTATGATGATTAACAATTGCGTTGAGTAAAGACCTAGAATGCACCATAATGTATGTTAGATGTGATAGTGGGTATGACGGCTATCAAGAAACACATCTAATAGTCACTGTGTATTCTGAACACGTTCCTAGTCGATTGGGCCGTCAAAATGAGGATAAGGCCGCCCGAGCTCGAGACTATTATCTGCGATGCGAAGTACCATGTTTCATTTGTAGGGAACATTGTGATGTTCTGAGCATGCAGATAGATAGTGACCTGGTGATCTATCGAACTACCCTCATTCGGACTTTCCAAGTGGTTACCATTTGTCGAGTGGATAAGTCCAAGGTTTTGGTTGTACTGATTAGTCCTCACGACTCGAAACGTCATTGAGACTCTACATGATAGGCGTCTCACTTTGACCCGTTTGCCGACTCACTTGGGGTCATTAGGCGGTGGGATTGGGTGAGACCCCGATGCATGTGGGAGTCGATGCATCATTGTCGAGGATTCACCGCTCGCAAACATGCGTGGATATCCTATGCTATCTGAGGGGATAATAGTGTATAAATCTCTGGCCAGAGTACTAGAAGTGTTTTAGGTAAATGGGTTTACCTAGTTACACTAGCGATGTCACTATTCGATCTCCAAGATGTATGCATAGCTATCGGATCTATAACGACTCTCGATTTACCAATGGTCGTTGATCTGATCGGGATATATGGATTGAAAGGACTGTACTGTACGCTAACCATGATCAACTGGTTCTTGCAGCCACTATCAGTGATACCTAGGGGATCATGGGGCGATGTTGCTAGACGCTCTTACCATGATCCGGTTGGGCAAGTCCGGAATTGTGATTCCGGAGCCACAATGGTTGTGGGCCCACGGCTAGTTGTATCCCTGAACCATTGAGGGTCACACAAGTACTAGATTCGAGATTCCCACATGGATACTGAGCTCAATGTGTTGAGCATGGGAAGAGGATTTTGGGGAGTGCGACTTCCTAAAAGTCAACAGGGGTCGAATCGTGATTTCCCGCTGTTGAGAGGCAAAACGGTCATTTTGCACCGGGGTTCTGAAAAATGGTTTTTCAGATCATAGTATTCAGTTTTGGAAACTGAGTCGATCGGTCCGATCTGATCGGCGATCGGAGTTATGATGAAGTCACGGTGATAGGGATGAACCGAATGTTCATACGTTGGACCCGGGCCCGTTGGGCCGGTCCAAGTTTATCACTAGTCTATTTAATTAGACTTAAGGCTTTAATCATAATATGAGATACACACTACAACCCTAACCCTAGAGCTCCTAAGTGCGCCGCCCCCTTCCTCTCCCAAAAGCCGCCGCCGCCGCCGGCCTCCACCGCCGCCGCTAATTGATCGGACTTGCTCCGATCAGTTTTTCAAGGAGAATTCGTCCGTGCTGATCTCGTCAGGCCTTCTAGTGCAGGCTGACAAAGGAGTCTCCCTTCCGGTCGTGGACCTGATTGACGAATCTACAGCCGCCTACCGTGAAGCGCCGGTCTTCTTGTAATTCCGGTTGGAGCCAGGCGCAAGTCGCCAGCAAGGTAATACCCCGAGAAACACCCTATGAATGGTTCATATTGTGTTATTATTGAATTGTATTGAACGTTTCCCGGCCTATTTTTGTTCTTCCGCTGCCTCGTCGGGAGACGGGATCCGGATCCGCCACGGTTCCCCAACAGTGGTATCAGAGCTATGGCTCGGATCCTTCAATACAATTGTTGCCATATTGTGTCAAATATCATTTTTTCAGAATCGAAAAAGCACAAGATTTTGGATCTCGGACACGGCGCCGCCGTGCATGACGGCGCCCCTCCCCGCGCGCATGTGCGCGCGCCATAGCAGCACGCTTGCCGCGTTTTGGCGATCGATGTTGCGCGCATGATTGCGTGAATGGTGGCCGATGCATGACTGTTGAATGGCGCAATTGTTGTGCCATGGCTGGACGCTGCTTCGCACGACGGAGGGCGGGTTGCGCGATCTGCCGAGAGTTGATGCTACTGTCTCGCGCACGGTGGCTGCTGGTGTTGCGCAAAGCGTTGCGCGAATTATCGGCCGCTGGTCGCGTGAGGAGGCTGGTCGATGGCGCTGTTCCACGCACGGCCGCGCGCAAGATGTTTCACGTTGCTTGGCCGCTGCGCGCGGCTGGACGTGCGCTTGTTTGCGCGGCTGCCGCGCTACGTGTTGCCGGCGGCCGCCGTCCGGCGATGATCTCCTGCAGAATTTTGCGGCGGCTTTATTTTGCTTCTAGGTTAAGTTCGGGCCTGTCCCGGGCAGCCCATGAATATTTCGGGCTGATATTCGATATCGGGTCGATTTTGGTCGATTTTGATGTTTTGAGATTTTTGGTCCCAAAATTGTTTTTGGCCCAATACGATGCAATTAAAATAGCAAAATGTGATTTTAATTGTAAAATATGATTTTATAATGAAATATGATTTTGTTGATTAGAATTTGATTTTATCGACAAAATACGATTTTATTATAAAATGCGATTTTATGATTAAAATATGATTTGCGATAAATAATTTGATTATTTATATTTATGCATGTTAATTAGATTATCTGCATGATTGGGATGATCGAGAGCCGTGCCCAATTTGTTAGGTGTATGCGATAGGTTTTTATGATTTCGGTTTGTAAATATTGTTGATTATCATTATTTAAGTGAGCCTGTTTGTGGCCCGTTCCCACCCTTGAAAAATGTATCCCTTATATGTCATGGTATATTTAAATGTAAATTACTAGATTTAGTGGGAGGACATCCGAAGACGGTGGACAATGACCATCAAAGATATTGAAGACCGAAGATCTGTAAAACCGGAAGTATTGTAATAGGATTGCATTGCATGTTGCATTACCCCTAGGATTGGACCCAGGTCCGTGGCTGGCAACCACGGACCGCATAGCTCTCGCGATCGATCATCCCAATGTTTATATATATGTGATATATAGTTAGTTGAATCCGCATGTTTTAAATATGATTTAAAATATATTGCATGAGACCAAATTTTCAAAAATAAAATCCCTCGTTTTAAATACGATTTAAAACTAATATCAAGATAAAAGTTTATTCCATAAACCAAAGGGGATTTAAATTTGTTTAAATTTCCCTACCTTCCATCAACAATGGGTGTACGTCGATGCTACCCGTATACATGGCCCGGCTCATATTATTGAGAGGGGTTATGTATGCCGGAAAGCTGTACACGTCATTGACACTTGCTGTGAGTTGGTTGGAACTCCCTTTAACGTTGGCTCATATTATTGGGACGTTAAGGGGACCGTCCTTCACGACTCAACATTGATGTGTCATCTTGACACGTGATAGTAAACGGCGTCATATTATTGGTCCCTTACTGTACGTGAGGTGAATATATGGAGGTTGCACCGGTTTCAATCGGAAACTACCTTTTGGGGGTCATGGATGGCTGATATTATTCGGGTCCATGATCGCTTGATTGGGCTCCATGTACCCACTAAAGAAACTTGCTTTCTCGATTTCATTAGAGGGTGGTGAAATCGTTAAAATAGTGGGAGGGTAATTCATAAAACTTAACGACCTTGTTTTATGTCTTAGCGATTATTTTATATATAGTTAGTGATGATTGTCTGTTTTCTTTCAGTATAACTGCTTATATAATGTCTTCGTTCAAAAACCCACTCGCTGCTATACTGGATAGCAACAAGTTCACCGGTCTGAACTACCAAGACTGGCTACGCAACCTCAACCTTGTGTTGGATTCGGAGAAACTTATTTATACGATAGAGAAGTGCCCTCCGAAGGAAGCCCCTGCCGATATCAGCCCTGAGGAGCTGGTTACGCTTAAACAATGGTGGGACGACGAGGTTAAAGCTCGATGCTATGTGATGGCATCGATGTCCAATGAAATGCAACGGCGCTTTGAGAAGACAAAGTATGCTGCTGACATACTTTTTCATCTCAAAGAACTGTATGGGGAGAACTCTCAACATGAGAGGTTCACGGCTGTCAAGGAGCTGATGACGAGCAGCATGCGTGGTGGGACTTCGCTCCGCGAGCATGGGGTTCGTATGATTGGGCTCGTTGAAAAGCTGTCGGGCCTTGATATCACACTTCCACACGAGCTGTCTGTGGATGTGCTTCTCCTCTCACTGCCTGCTGCATTCGACCCCTTTGTGGTCAACTTCAACATGAACAAGCTGGCAGCCACCCTTGAAGAGGTGGTTAACATACTTGTAGTGTTTGAAGGAACCATAAAGAAGGACAAACCCGTCCTCCTTATGGGCTCTTCTACGAAGAAGGGGCCCAGGCGCAAGGGAAAGAAGCGTTCTGCCCCTGCGAAGGAGAAAAAGCCCACCAAGAAGCCAAAGGCAAAGGCTTCCAAGCCAAACAAGTGTGAGGATGTTTGCCACCACTGCCACAAGCCTGGGCATTGGAGGAGGAACTGCAAGGAGTACCTCGAGCAGTTGCGAACTACGAAAGGTATGTTCTATATTGAAATAAATATGTCTCTTAATTCGACTTCTTGGGTACTTGATACCGGATGTGGATCTCATAGCTGCAATGATTGCAGGTGATGACAAGAAGCCGACGTCTTAGAGAGGGAGACCCACTTGAGGCTTGGCAATGGAGCAAGAGTTGCTGCAGTAGTTATAGGAGATGTTTATTTATTTCTGTCTTCTGATTTTAAGTTGTTATTGAGAAACGTTTTGTTTGTTCCCGAATTAATAAAGAACATTATTTCTGTTTCTATGCTTGATAGTGATGGATATTCTTGTATGTTTGCTAATTCGATTTTGAAATATTTACAAGAATGAATGTTTAATTGGAATTGGGGAACGCGAAAACGATTTATACACCTTAAAATTAAAAGACGTTCCAACTCGCGATGTCGAAACACATACAACAACGATTAAAATGAAACACGATAGTTTTAACCCAGCACAACTTTGGCACGCTAGGCTGGGTCATATTTCTCTAAGTAGGATGAACAAGTTAGTTAGGAGTGACATGTTTGATCTGTCAGACATTAACTCCCTACCGACTTGTGAATCTTGTCTTAAGGGAAAGATGACTAAGCAACCCTTCAAGGGCAAGGGTGAGCGTGCTCAAGGCCTATTGGATTTGATCCATACTGATGTGTGCGGTCCATTTAGTATTGGTACTAAATACGGTCACACATACTTCATCACCTTTACCGATGATTACTCTAGGTATGGGTATTTGTATTTGACGAAGCACAAGTCTGAATCCTTTGAAAGGTTCAAAGAATTCAAGTCTGAAGTAGAAAATCAACAAGGCAAAAATATTAAAGTACTTCGATCTGATCGAGGTGGTGAATACTTAAGTGCTGAATTTCAAGACTATCTGAAAGAGAATGGGATTCTCGCACAGTGGACCCCTCCGGCCACACCACAGCTCAATGGTGTAGCGGAGCGTCGTAATCAAACCCTGTTAGACATAGTTCGATCTATGATGAGCTTCAATGAAATCCCTACCTCGTTTTGGGGCTATGCGCTTGAAACGGCGGTAATGTTGTTGAACAATGTCCAGACCAAGGCAGTGGATAAGACTCCATATGAGATATGAATGGGCAAACCACCCAAGTACTCATTCATGAGGATTTGGGGATGTCCTGCTTACGTGAAGCAGACAGTGGGAGATAAGCTGGATACGAGATCCATCTTATGCTACTTCATTGGGTATCTAAAGAATTCCATTGGATACTACTTCTACTATCCGAGCGAAACAAAAGTGTTTGTTTCTAGGAATGCCACCTTTATGGAAAGGGAATTTCTAATTGATAGAAAGGGCAGAATAGTAGAACTCGAAGAGGTTCGAGATCCAATCGAAGTACTAGGTGAGTCTCCCGTACCTCCAGAGCCGGTACCAGAAATGGTCGCACCTAGGAGATCCGAAAGGGTTCCTAGGGCTCCTAAGAGATATGGTTTTCTCCTTGAAGATGATCAAGGTGATCAAGTTGTTGGATCTGATCCAAGAACTTTCAAGGAGGAAATTTTCGATGCTGATTCTAATTTGTGGCTTGAAGCAATGCAGTCTGAGTTTGACTCAATGCATGCTAACCAAGTTTGGACTCTTGTTAATCCTCCCGAAGGAATTGTTCCTATTGGGTGTAAATGGGTATACAAGAGGAAACTTGGGCCTGATGGTAAGGTAATGACCTACAAGGCACGACTGGTCGCGAAAGGTTACACTCAAAGGCAAGGTGTTTACTATGATGTTATGTAGAACCGGTTTTTCGCTTGATGAACTGTCGATATGCGCGAGTCTCGGGCAGATTCCAAGCTTCTATTTTCATTGTGCTATAAGATCACTTGGAGCGAGGCTCAGTGACAAGCACATGGGGCTAGATAGAAGAATGAAAAATCTGAGCTGTTCTCTGTACTGGTTTTTCATAATTTTAAGTAACTGAGTAGCACGTGTTATTTGAAATATTTCGATGCTCTGATTTGTGTTTAAATTGTTCTGTTTTGCGGATTCCAGCTTTGGAACCTGAGATGAAATAATTAAGGAATTTGGTTTCATCAAGAATCCCGAGGAGCCATGTGTGTATAAGAAGGTAGTTTAGTTAACTGTGACATTCCT
>KQ991802.1:388830-410006 GCA_001598015.1 Dorcoceras hygrometricum
ACCAAGTTTGGACTCTTGTTAACCCTCCCGGAGGAATTGTTCATATTGGTTGTAAATGGGTATACAAGAGGAAACTTGGGCCTGATGGTAAGGTAATGACCAACAAGGCACGACTGGTCGCGAAAGTTTACACTCAAAGGCAAGGTGTTGACTGTGATTAAACCTTCTCGCCAGTCGCAATGTTCAAGTCAATTAGAATCTTGTTAGCCATAGCCGCATGGTACGACTATGAGATATGGCAAATGGATGTGAAAACTGCGTTCCTTAATGGAAACATTAAGGAAGAGATCTATATGACGCAGCGTGAGGGTTTCACATCTGTTGGAAGCGAGCATAAGGTATGCAAGCTTCAGAGATCGATCCACGGTCTCAAACAAGCATCGCGAAGTTGGAACCTGAGATTAGATGAAATAATTAAGGAATTTGGTTTCATCAAGAATCCCGAGGAGCCATGTGTGTATAAGAAGGTAGTTAAAAGCGGTGTGACATTCCTTGTACTTTATGTTGATGACATTCTACTCATTGGGAATGATGTAGGAATGCTGCAGTCAACTAAAGTCTGGTTGTCTAGTAGATTTTCGATGAAGGACATGGGTGAAGCATCCTATATTTTTGGAATACAGATATATCGGGATAGATCGAAACGGATGCTCGGACTCACCCAAGCCACCTACATCGATACCATACTTAAGAGGTTCTCTATGGTATGTGCCACGGGGTCACTCTATCTAAGTCTATGTGTCCGAAGACTGATGAGGAGATAGAGAGTATGACACGTGTGCCATATGCCTCGGTAATAGGTAGTATTATGTATGGCATGATCTTCACTAGACCGGATGTCGCATATGCTCTGAGTGTCACGAGCCGCTACCAGGCCAACCCCGGCCAATTGCATTGGAAGGCTGTGAAGGATATTCTTAAGTACTTGCGAAGGAGTAAGAATATGTACATGGTCTATGGGGGTGGTGAACTGAAACTGGAAGGCTACACTGATTCTAGCTTACAGTGTGACATGGATGATTCGAAGTCAACCTCTGGATTTGTATTCATGCTCAATGGTGGTGCTGTCTCTTGGAAGAGTTCCAAGCAAGACACCATCGCGGATTCAACCACTGAGGCTGAGTACATCGCAGCATCAGCTGCTGCTAAGGAGGCGGTTTGGATAAGGAATTTCGTCCAAGAGTTGGGTGTCATTCCTAATGGAGTTGGTCCAGTCCCCGTGTACTGCGACAACACGGGTGCCGTTGTGCAAGCAAAAGAGCCTAGGTCTCACCAAAGATCCAAACATATACTGAGGAAATATCACATAATCCGGGATATTGTGGCTAGAGGTGACAAAGCAGTTGAGAGAGTCGCCTCTGCGGACAACGTTGCTGATCCACTTACGAAGCCCTTGCTAGGACCCTTGTTTGAAAAACATCGCGAAACAATGGGACTGCGTCTGATGAGTAGTTGGCTTTAGGGCAAGTGGGAGATTGTTAGAGTAGATGCCCAACTAGCCAACTTGTGGCGTGTGGGTTTATAGACTCTTGTATATGACAATATTTATATATGATATTCGCATTTATTTATATGGCATTCTTTACTTTCATTGTGTTGTATGATGATTAACAATTGCGTTGAGTAAAGACCTAGAATGCACTATAGTGTATGTTAGATGTGATAGTGGGTATGACGACTATCATGAAACACATCTAATATTCACTGTGTATTCTGAATTAGTTCCTAGTCGATTGGGCCGTCAAAATGAGGATAAGGCTGCCCAAGCTCGAGACTAGTATCTGCGATGCGAAGTACCATGTTTCATTGGTAGGGAACATTGTGATGTTCTGAGCATGCAGATAGATAGTGACCTGGTGATCTATCGAACTACCCTCGTTCGGACTTTCCAAGTGGTTACCATTTGTCGAGTGGATAAGTCCGAGGTCTTGGTTGTACTGATTAGTCCTCACGACTCGAAACGTCATTGAGACTCTACATGATAGGCGTCTCACTTTGACTCGTTTGCCGACTCACTTGGGGTCATTAGGCGGCGGGATTGGGTGAGACCCCGATGCATGTAGGAGTCGATGCATCGTTGTCGAGGATTCATCGCTCGCAGACATGCGTGGATATCCTATGCTGTCTGAGGGGATAATAGTGTATAAATCTCTGGCCAGAGTACTAGAAGTGTTTTAGGTAAATGGGTTTACCTAGTTACACTCGTGATGTCACTATTCGATCTCCAAGATGTATGCATAGCTATCGGATCTTTAGCGACTCTCGATTTACCAATGGTCGTTGATCTGATCGGGATATATGGATTGAAAGGACCGTACTGTACGCTAACCACGACCAACTGGTTCTTGCAGGCACTATCAGTGATACCTAGGGGATCATGGAGCGATGTTGCTAGACGCTCTTGCCATGATCCGATGGGCAAGTCCGGAATTGTGATTCCGGAGCCGCAATGGTTGTGGGCCCACGGCTAGCTGTATCCCTGAAGCATTGAGGATCACACAAGTACTGGATTCGAGATTCCCGCATGGATACTAAGCTCAATGTGTTGAGCACTTGAGGAGGAATTTGGAAGTGCGACTTCCTAAAAGTCAACAGGGGTCAAATCGTGATTTTCGCTTTTAAGGGGCAAAACGGTCATTTTGCACTGGGGTTCTGAAAAATGGTTTTTCAGATCATAACATTCAGTTTAGGAAACTGAGTCGATCGGTCCGATCTGATCGTCGATCGGAGTTATGATGAAACCGCAATGAGTTAAACGAACCGAATGTTCATGTATGGGCTTGGGTCTGACCCAAGTCCAATGGGCCGGTTCAAGCCCAAGTATATTTAATATATACTAATATGTGATTAGGGCTTAATTCATAACATTACACTATACCCTAACCCTAGCTCCTAATCTCTCGGCCTCCCCCCTCCTCTCCAAGCCTCACGCACGCTGCCGGCGGCCGCCGCCGCGCCGCCTCTCGCCGTTGATTGATCGGACTTGCTCCGATCAGTTTTTCGAGGAGAATCCGTCCGCGCTGATCTCGTCAGGCCTTCTAGTGCAGGCTTACGAAGGAGTCTCCCTTCCGATCATGGACCTGATTGACGTAATCTACCGCCGCCTACCGTGAAGTGCCGGTTTCCTCGTGAAACTGGTCGTAGCCAGGCGCCTAAACGCCAGCAAGGTAACTGACTAAACACCCTATGAATGGTTCATATTGTGTTATTATTGAATTGTATTGAACGTTTCCCGGCCTAATTTTGTTCTTTCGCTGCCTCGCCGTGAGACGGGATCCGGATCCGCCACGGTTCCCAACAGAAACAAGTCATGGGATTTTAACTCTTCTCCCGAAGGTACTGTTACTCAAAGCCTATAGCTACTTGATCAGGCTTAACGGGTAACTTCTTAGCAAACTTGGATGCTATAAAGGAATGAGTATCTCCCGAATCTATCAAAGCCACAGAAGGCAAACCAGCAATCATAATCTTACCTGTGACTACTGTCGAGTCTAGGTTGGCTTGATCAGCTGTCATCACGTAGGCTCTACTGGTCACCAGTTGCCTTGACTTTGGGCAATTCTTCATGATATGCCCTGGCAACCCACATCTGTAGCAGACATTCTGTTCGAGTCCGCATTGACCAGGATGAGTCCTCTGACACTTGGGACACACGGTTCTGCTATTGCTGGCTGGAACTGCACTAATGGGTTGGATCGATGAGGTTTCTGCTCTTGAGGCCTCCTGCTGATTCTTATTTTGCTTCTTGAAGGGCCTCTGATCTTTTTGCTGAAAGGCCTGCCTATTCTGCTGCCTTTCTTCATCAACATCCTTCCAGTATCTTTCAATTCGCAGGGCTCTATCCACTGCTTCTCTGTAAGTTTTGGGCAACGATATCCTAACGTTCATCTTGAACATAGGCTTCAATCCTTCCACAAAATGGCTTAACTTTTCTTCTGGGTCGTTACCTATCAAAGGCACGAAGTAACACCCTCTTTCAAATGCCCTTACATACTCTTGTACAGTCATACTCCCCTGTTTCAGGGTTAGAAACTCCCTCTTCAATTCAGACCTCTTGTCTGCCGTAAAGTATTGCTCAAAGAATACTTGTTTAAAATCTGCCCAAGTGAGAATCAACAAATCCACAGACAGCTTATCTCCTTCCCACCAAATCATGGCGTCATCTCTTAGCATGTAGATAGCACACCTAGGCCTATCTAAATCTGGCATCTGGAGGTACTCAAAGATAACCTTCATCGATTTGATCCAGCTTTCTGCAACCAATGGATCTGTTGTACCACCAAACTCCTTTGGCTTCTGTCTTCTAAACTTTTGTTGGGGATCATCATGGCTTGGTCCTTTACTGCTAGATTATTGGCCATTACCCCTGCCGGTTTGCTCTACCAGCAGTCTTAGGAGTTGAGCGATACTAGCATTACTGTCAGGACTGGTTTCCTCTAAGGGATTACCTATTCTACCTCTTCCTCTTCCTGACATATTATAATCTATAGCCCGTAATCCACCACATATAATTATCAGAACATGCTAAAAATTTAAAGACAATGCTCTGAAAAATAAACTCACAGCTTTGGAGAAACGGTCGATGAAATCTGATTCAACTGACAGTGCATGTGTTTATCTCAGGAACATTGCTCTGATACCATGTTGTGAACACCCGAACCCACGGGGTCACGAATTTGGGGTGAAATAAAAAGAAGGGCTAAACGTCAATTCGTTATAAGCTGTATTTCTTATAACATGGAAAAATTTCGAAACACCACACAAAACAGACATACACACATTCGGCGCCAAGTACTGAAATTTTGCGGAAACAGATTTCATATTTATATACTGCAAATGCGATGTTACAACATCTGAAATTCTATATGATTTACTACTGTTGCAATAGATCTAATACAGATGTCTAAGATAAAAGACAACAACAGCTAAGACACGGAAAACGCCGTCCATAGATAAACACTTCACCACCCAGCTGTCTCAGCTTCCACCTTCCTCTTGCCCCTTACTGTCTCATCTGCACCATTTTAAAAGCTAATGAGCCTAGGGGCTCAGCAAGTAAAATCTGAGTAATAACAAAATCATTTAACGCAGGCAGACATCTAACCAATTACATAACTGAGTTTAAAGGAACATCATTTGAACATAAACATTCTTTCGTATACTTCTTTAAACTTTATTTCTTAACTTGGATGTGGGGACAATAACCTAAATCCCTTCATTTAATTTCTTAAACTTTATGATTTATGGTTAGAAGCTCTGCTTAGGTCCGTTGTTCACTTGATCAAATGACTTCTGATATAAGTTCTAGCATATAGCTCATTGTGAAAGGGCAATCAACACTCTCGACGACTGCTCACCCTTCCTTTATAAAAGGGCAAGTGACATCTGGACAGTTGCTCACCCTTCCTTTATGACCGTCTGTTATCTATGCCATAAATCCTTTAAAAATAAACTTTCGTTCCTTTAAACTCCTTTCCTTTGAAATCTTCTTTGAAATCTTACTGGGTTCGCTTCTTTTAAAACTTGCTTCCCATTTTAAAACTTACTGAGTATCAGATTTGACTACTGGAAAATGATCGCTGAAATGCGAACAGATTTCTCTAAAGGAAACTATAGTGGAAAGAAAAACAGAACTCGCTTGTGAAAAATACATAACCAACGTTAAAACAGATTTTGTTGGTCAACTTAGATGTCAACGCAGGAATAGTGTTTGAAAAAGAAACAGATGTCTGATTATAGAATAGTAAAACTAGCGTGAAACAGATGTCCAACAGAATAGTGTTTAGGAGTAAAACAGCTGCGATTTAGTCAACTCAGATGTCAACGCAACTAAGTTGGTCAACTCAGATGTCAATGGACTAAGAATTTGATGCTGCAACATCGCGAACGACATCTACGATACCAGTTTTGCATATCAAACCAGACTTAGCTTCTGATTCGACTAGCATCATCGATTACATAGAGTCCAGTTCAGATGTTACCATTCACCAGAAAGAAGAACATTCATGAACGTACATGAATCAAATCTGAACTGCTCGGTACTCTGAAAACATCTTTTACTGTCGTAAAACATTCTGGAAAACTAGGAAGCAGAAAACTTATCTTTGAACCCGATCTTTATCTTCCTTAAACTTTCTTGAACATACATAAACATGAACTTAACTTTATCTTTAACATATCAGGCAAGAAAACACATACTGAAAAACAATATATGCTTTAAAATGGTGTAGCAAGGATCAGCTTTTACTTGCCTTTGAACCAAGCTTTACAACGGCAGTTACTTCCGGCAGAATTCCTCCTCCTCAAGCAAACACAACGAGGTTCTTTGGAAATATTAGAGAGAACACAAAAGAATTTTCTTTCTGTAAATGAAACGAATCTTTTCCTTCAAAACAGGTATTTGAATGGGAAGGATTAGTGGCAGTTGAGGTGTATTCATCAAGCATGACACACCTTACCAAAAGTTATGAATTTGAGTAAAATTTCCTTCTCAATATTTTAATTTGCAAATCTACCAAATACTTCTTAAAAGAAACCATTTTGTTCTCCTTAAAATTATTTTCAACAGATTTCTAAAATCTGCGCGTATATTGCACTTGGAGTGACATCTGCTGGAGCTTGCTGCGTCGTACCTCGATTATGAAATCAGTAAAAATCAGCTTTCATAAAATAGCTTATCCTAACATTTAAATTGTCATCTTGTCCATTGAAATAAATAAGATTCAAATATATGGTACTATGTATTTTGGGGCGTTACAAAAATAGGGGATGTCAGGCCTCGTGCTCTACTCAGAGTTAAACCACGCAAACCAATAGTGGAAGCATACAAAAAGTGGCTTAAAATTTCTGCTTTAGGCCTGACGGTTTAAAACATATAATTTAAAATACACAATACTAAAAGTAATCCCAGTATTTTACAAACACTCAATACAACAGTACAACATTTAAACAAATACAAATACCAGTACTACAACGGATAACACAATCCCACAAGCACAGGGCATTCCTCGGCTGACAGTACTAGTACATATATGCTATACGCTAACTGGGACACTCTATCCACCTCCTGGGGCAGCTCCAGCTGGGTCAAAGCCACGACCATCAGAGAAACCTGGGAAACCTGTAAACACATACAGGCAACAATACACAAGCTCCAGAGGTACATCGGGGTCAAACCCCAGTACGGAGAGCAGCACAAACAGCATAAGGAAAGAAACAGATAAATATGCAAATGCTATGCAAGGGATCAAGGCTACAACCGAAAGCAAGGAGCCAAAGGATCGCAACAACAGCTCAACGGCAAGATCTGATCAAAGGAAATACAATCAGTGGCCACGGGTATACTGAGCACATGGGAGCTACCCACTCATCTCCAGTACACCATACCAGATGCTAAACAGACAGCTCCACCTGCTGTTGCCCACTCATGAGATGTGGGAGCTACCCACTGCGCTCATAGCGGCTAACAAACCCAGCAGGGAGATGAGGTACGGGAGTTACCTGTTCAGCCTTCGAGGTATACGGGAACTACCCGCTCGTCCTCGCACACAGCATCCTGGTAATAATAGAATAGAACAGCTGGCACAACTAGCAAAACAAGGATCAACAGGATAATGCGTATATGCAAATGCAACAGCTGATATCAACACAATGCACAACGATAACAGCACAGAGCATACACAGAAAAGCACATAATCCATGCTCAATCCTAAGCTGTAAACAAGCTCACATCCGTACCTCAATTCTCTGTGCAACAATTACTACAGCAGATTGCCACAATGACATCCCGAGCACACAGATCTACCACCTGCTCAACGGTAACACACGATTCCTCAGGGACCGTAGCACAAAACATAGCAGCTGGGAGTTACAAACTCCACCAGCGCTAATCCTACCTCTCTAACTCAACAGAAAGCTCTAAACAAAGCTTAAAGGTAGGAACTTTACTTACCCCAACAAGCTAGGAGCAAAATCCGACGCTTATGCTAACAGACTACACAAGGGAGATGTCTTCGCACACCTCACCAGCTTCAAGCAAACATTCGAAAAAAATATCCAAACGAAGCGTCTCAGCAAGAGGAGTCCAACGCTACCACTCTTACTTCAATCGAAGCTGCCTACCGCCGGCAATCGAAGAAGATAACGTTCGGTGAACAGTAGCTAGGGTATCGCGACAGAAATTATCAATCGGGAAATATTCTAAGTATGGAAACTGGATACTCAATTCGAAGACCAAGTCCTCTAATAACTAAGCCAAAGCTGCTCACAGCTGAAGAGACAGTATCCACCACACTTAATGGATCGCAACTGATATTCCCGCTCGCAAACAGATATTGCAACAGATCTCTCTCTAAGCCAGAACAGATCTCTACTAACTCAAACGACGTCCCAGAGAACTACTGTCGCAACTGGACACGTCACCCGCTACTCACTGCTGAACACTAACCAACATCTGTTAGCAACGCTACAACAGATCTCTCACACAGCTGACGCTAACACAACTCACAGCTGAGTCTTCTTCGCTAATCCAAAACGCTGTCGTTCCAACTAATCCAAATGACGACGTAGAACTACTCACTATTGAAACACGCTAGCGCGCTCTCTACTGCTCAGCAACAACAGATCTTGCTACGACTGCTGAATACAACCACTACTACTGACGTCACCACTGCTGAGCGCCAACATTCATCGATGACCCGCGCTAACTGCTGAACAGATTCCGCGCCAACCTCAATCTCTCCAGAACTGTTCTAAGGGCTAAAACAAAACCCTATAGCTTCTCTGAGCATATCGACTCAAAGCTGATCTCAACAAAACCAGATTAAATAACTCAATTAATCTCATCAGCTTTCGGGTCTCACATCTCTCCCCCACTAAAACAGGATTTCGTCATCGAAATCAATCAACTCCAAAACAAGAGTTCAAGATAATTGGGGAAAGAAACACAAGCAACCAACTACTGGAGCAAATGCAACATCTACTCAAACAGATGCGGCCACTCACCCTGCATCTTCTCTTCCAGTTCCCAAGTAGCTTCTTCTCTACCGTGTTTGCTCCACTGAACCATCACCAAAGGAATGGTTTTGTTCCTCAGCTGTTTCTGTTTTCTATCCAAGATCTGCAAGGGATATTCCACATAGCTCAAAGTCCGATCTAACTCAACCTCGTCAGTTCTCAACACATGCGAGGGATCTGGCTCATACTTTCTCAACATCGAAACATGAAACACATCATGTAAGGAGGACAAATCTGGTGGAAACCTCAGCTGTTTCTGTTTTCTATCCAAGATCTGCAAGGGATATTCCACATAGCTCAAAGTCCGATCTAACTCAACCTCGTCAGTTCTCAACACATGCGAGGGATCTGGCTCATACTTTCTCAACATCGAAACATGAAACACATCATGTAAGGAGGACAAATCTGGTGGAAACAATAGCCGATAAGCCAAAGGACCAATCCTCTCTAATATCTCATAAGCACCAACATAGCGAGGAGCTAACTTTCCCTTGAGACCGAATCTCATAACACTGCGGAAAGGAGAAACCTTAAGGAAACCTAGATCACCAACCTCAAACTCTAAAAGCCTACGCCTCTTATTCGTGTAACTGGCTTGGCGATCTTGTGCAGCTTTCATTCTCTAGCGAATCAAGTCCACCTGATCTCTCATCTGCTGCACAAACTCTGGAGAAGACAGCTGCTTCTCCCCCACTTCTTCCCAACACACTGGTGATCTACACTTTCTGCCATACAAAGCTTCAAACGGTGCCATGCCAATCGTGACCTGATAGCTGTTATTGTAGGAAAACTCAACCAAAGACAACGAGTCTTGCCAGCTACCACTGAAGTCCATCACAACAGTTCTCAACATATCCTCTAAAATCTGGATAGTCCTCTCAGATTGGCCATCTGTTTGGGGGTGATACGCTGTACTCATAGCCAATCTAGTTCCCAAAGCTGTTTGCAAACTCTTCCAAAACCTGGAAGTAAATCGAGGATCACGATATGAAACAATTGAAACTGGCACACCATGCAAATGCACCACAAAATCTATGTACAGCTTCGCCATCTTCTTCAAAGAATAGCTCATGTTGTAGGGAATGAAGTGCGCAGACTTCGACAATCTGTCTATCACAACCCACACAGCATCACAACCTCTGCTGGAACGGGGCAAATGCGTGACAAAATCCATAGATATGTCCTCCCAATTCAATTGGGGCACCTCTAAGCTATGCAAAAAACCACCAGGTCTCATCCTCTCTGCCTTGACTTGCTTAAAATTCAGACATCGGGCTACAAAATCTGCAACATCACTCTTCAAACCTGCCCACCAGTAATGCTGCTTCAAGGCATGATACATCTTCCTTGCACCAGGATGGACACTGTATCTATTGCAGTAAGCTTCTCGCAAGATCTATTCTTTCAAATCAATCAGATTTGGCACAACAAGCCTGCCACGAAACTTCAAAAAACCATCAGAAGAGACACTATAGTCTTCCAACTGTCCAGCTCGAGTCTTCAACTTCAGTTCATGGATATATGGATCTGTTCTCTGAGCTTCTCTAATATTCGCAACAATCTGTGGCTCAACTTGAAAAGAAGACACCACAATAATCCTCAGCGGAGTCAAACCTCCAACCAGTAGTGCTAAGATGCTCATGGACCTTCAAAATCTGCATCGAAGCCAGCATCGCTACTTGAGCCTTTCTGCTCAAAGCATCAGCAACTACATTCATCTTCCCAGGCTGGTATTTGATCTCACAATCAAAATCCTTTAGCATCTCCATCCATCTACGTTGTCTCATATTCAAATCTGACTGAGAAAACAGATACTGAAGACTCTTGTGATCGGAGTACACCACAAACTGCTCACCATACAGGTAGTGGCGCCAAATCTTCAAAGCAAAAACCACTGCTGCTAACTCCAAATCTTGAACCGGGTAACGAGTCTCATGCGGCTTCAACTGCCGAGAGGCAAGAAATGACTCGACCATTATGCATCAACACACAACCCAATCCATTCAAGGAAGCATCTGCACAAACAACAAAACCACCTGAACCACACGGTAGAGCTAACACAGGCGCAGAAGTTAGCTTCTCTTTGAGCAACAGAAAAATATTCTAGCATTGCTCAGTCCACACAAAACTCTTGTCTTTCTGAGTCAACTGCGTCATTGGCTTAGCTATACTGGAGAAGCCCTCGATAAAACAACGATAATAGACAGCCAATCCCAAGAAACTACGAATCTCAGCAACACTCTTGCGACGCTCCCAGTTAAGAACAGCCTCAACCTTACTGGGATCCACAGAAATACCATCAACAAAAATCACATGACCCCGAAACACAACTCGGTCCAACCAAAACTCGCACTTGGAGAACTTAGCATACAGCTGCGTGTCTCGAAGCTTCTAAAGAACTAGCATCAAATGCTCTTTGTGCTCCCGTCTTAGAGTACACCAAAATGTCATCGATAAACACAATCACAAACTGATCGATGAACTCTCTAAAGACTCTATTCATCAAGTCCATGAAAACTGCGAGAGCATTCGTCAAACCAGAAGGCATAACTAGAAACTCGTAATGCCCATACCTCGTACGAAACGCATTCTTCTAAACATCCTGCTCACGGATGCGCTACTGATGATACCCAGAACGCAGATCGATCTTCGAAAACACGGCAGACCCTTGCAACTGGTCAAAAAGATCATCGATCCTAGGCAAAGGGTACTTGTTCTTCACTGTCGCCTTGTTCAACTGTCTAAAGTCGATGCACATCCTCATCGACCCGTCCTTCTTCTTAACAAACAATATAGGCGCTCCCCATGGGGACATGCTAGGCCTAATGAATCCCTTCTCCAGCAAATCACTAAGCTGCTCCTTAAGCTCCCTCAACTTAGCAGGCGCTAAACGATGCGTGGCACGCGAAATCGGAGCTGTACCAGGAACCAACTCAATGCTGAAGTCTATCTCCCGCCTCGGAGGAAAACCAAGAATCTCCTCAGGAAACACATCCGGGAAATGTCGAACCACAAGGACTCTACTAAGCTCTACGCTTGAAGAAGAAGACGCATCTAAGGCATAGATCATGAAACCAGCATTCTCAAGCGACAACAGGCTAAACATCTCCATCGCTGAGACTAAAGGAATCTTCAACTGGGAATATTGGCCGTAGAAATTCCACTTCTTGCCAGAATGGGGTCTAAATCGCACAACGCCATGGAAACAATCCACGGTGGCCCTATAGCTAGACAACACGTCCATTCCCACTATACAGTCAAAATCCCACATCACTAGCCTGATCAGGTTGGCTAACAACACACTCTCGCCAAACCTAAGAACACCATTCAACAAAATCTCCTGGGAGAACAGGCTCACACCGGCAGGAGTCGCAACAGATACAACATCACACAAGGTAGTGGTATGCAAACCATGCTCAACCACAAATGCATTAGAAACAAAAGAATGCGATCCTGTATCAAACAACACACGCGCAGGAAAATCAAAGAGAAAACAAGTACCTAAGATAATCCCTCCGCCCGGTGTGCCTTCCGCTTGCTCCCTAGTCATGGCGTTCACTTGGGCAAACTGAGGTCCAGAAAACTGAGAGTGGGAAGACTGTCCAAACGGCGAAGGACCAGGCTGCTGAAACGGCCTAAACTGAGGCTCCCCCAACCTCTGCTGCTGAACAGGAAAAATAAAATGACCTCTAGACGATCCACCCCGACCCTACGGTGGAACTGCTGTATGCTACGATCCAGACAAAAGACACACTCTAGCAAAGTGTCCGTACTGACCACAGACATTACAAGAACCCTGCACACCTACACACTGCATTGTAGGGTGCCTTCCACCACACTGGCCACAATACTCAACCTTGGTACCACCGCTGCTGGAGCTACCAGAACCAGAAGAACTAGAACCAGACTCTTCTTAAAATGCTTACCAAGAGGCCTAAACCTCTGATGACCAAACTGTTGGGCTACCTGTTGCTGCTGTTGGGGTGGCTGAGACGACTGCACAGACTAGGAAGGTTGCGCTCCCTGAACCACTGGACGACTACTCTGCGCCACCTGCGGCCTACCACGAGACCGACGGTTCCTCAAACCTTCCTCGATGTCGATCGCACTGTCCACCGCCTCTGCATAGCTCTTAGGCGAGCTAGACCAAACCAAGGAATACAACTCCTCGTTCAACCCCTCAAGAAACCTAGTTCTCTCCGCTCTCTCCCGGCCAGACACATGTGGCACGTACGCAAGAAGGGAAGAAATCCTATGGGCATACTCTCTAGCAGAAATACTGCCCTGCTCCAAATTATCGAACTCACGCTCACGGGCGTTCACATAGGACTCCGGGACATACTCCTGAAGAAAAGCAATGCAAAAACGTCCCAAGTAATCCCTACTCCAGTCTCTTCCAAAGTCCTCGAAGCGCCTCTCCACCAATGCTCCGCACCTTTCCTCAACTGGAAAGTAGCCAGACTCAACTTGAGTTCATCATCATACTGCACACGGTTAAAAAAACCCGTGACATGCTGCAGCTGTTAGAGTAGATGCCCAACTAGCCAACTTGTGCCGTGTGGGTTTTATTGACTCTTTGTATAACGATCTTCATTTATGAAATTCGCATTTCTTATATGGCATTCTTTATTTTCATTATGTTATAATGTTTACAATTGTGTGGTATAAAGACCTAGAATGCACCATAGTGTATGTTAGATGTGATAGTGGATATGATGGCTATCATGAAACACATCTAATAGTCACTGTGTATTCTGAACACGTTCCTAGTCGATTGGGCCGTCAGAATGAGGATAAGGCCGCCCGAGCTTGAGACTAGCACCTGCGATGTGAAGTACCATGTTTCATTGGTAGGGAATACTGTGATGTTCTGAGCATGCAGATGGATAGTGACCTGGTGATCTATCGAACTACCTCGTTCGGACTTTCCAAGTGGTTACCATTTGTCGAGTGGATAAGTCCGAGGTCTGGTTGTACTGATTAGTCCTCACTACTCGAGTATTCTGAACACGTTCCTAGTCGATTGGGCCGTCAGAATGAGGATAAGGCCGCCCGAGCTTGAGACTAGCACCTGCGATGTGAAGTACCATGTTTCATTGGTAGGGAATACTGTGATGTTCTGAGCATGCAGATGGATAGTGACCTGGTGATCTATCGAACTACCTCGTTCGGACTTTCCAAGTGGTTACCATTTGTCGAGTGGATAAGTCCGAGGTCTTGGTTGTACTGATTAGTCCTCACTACTCGAAACGTCATTGAGACTCTACATGATAGGTGCCTCACTTTGACCCATTTACCGACTCAGCTGGGGTCATTAGGTGGCGGGATTGGGTGAGGTCCCGATGCATGTAGGAGTCGATGCTTCGTTGTCGAGGATTCACCGCTCGCTTTTATGCGTGGATATTCTATGCTATCTGAGAAGATAATAGTGTGATAAATCTCTAGCCAGAGTACTAGATGTGTTTTAGGTAAATGGGTTTACTTAGTAACACACGCGATGTCACTATTTGATCTCCGAGATGTATGCATAGCTATTGGATCTCTAGCGACTCTCGATATACCAATGGTTGTTGATCTGATCGGGATATATGTGTTGAAAGGACCGTACTGTACGCTAACCACGACCAACTGGTACTTGCAGGCACTATCAGTGATACCTAGGGGATCATGGGGTGATGTTGCTAGACGCTTTACCATGATCCGATGGGTCAGTCCGAAATTGTGATTTCAGAGTCACAATGGTTGTGGGCCCACGGCTAGCTGTATCCCTGAACCATTGAGGGTCACACAAGTACTGGATTCACGATTTCCACACGGAAACTAAGCTCATTGTGTTGAGCACAGGAGGAGGAATTTAGGGAGTGCGACTTCCTAAAAGTCAACAGGGGCCAAATTGCGATTTCCCAAAGTTGAAGGGCTAAACTACAATTTTGGACTAGGTGGTCTGAAAAATTGTTTTCGCATCATAATACTCAGTTTTGGAAACTGTGTAGATCGGTCCGATCAGATCGTCGATCGGAGTTATGATGAAGCCACAGTGATGGAAATGAACCGAAGGTTCATATGGACCTGGGCATGACCCAGCCCCATTGGGCCGGTCCAAGCCCATCACATGTCTACTTATTATTGTCGTAGGGTTATTATGACATACACTTAACACTCTAAACCCTAGCAAGAGCCGCCCCCTCTCCTCACTCCCTCTCCCACGGCCGCCGACCACCACGCGCCGCCCGCCGTGCCGCCGTGCCGCCGCCCGCTACCGGTGGTCACGTGATTGGACTTGTTCGGATCACGTCGACGAGGAGATTCCGTTCGTGTCAAATTTGTCAGCTCTTCTAGTGCAGACTGACGAAGGAGTCCTGTTTCCAGTCGTGGACCGGATTAGGAGATCTTCCGCCGCCTACCGTTGAAGTGCCAGATTCCCTGTGAATATGGTCGGAGCCAGGCGCCTAGACGCCAGCAAGGTAACGCTCTAAAAAATCCTATGTATGTTTTATTGCATTATATTTGTTATGTATTGAACGTTTCCGGGGCAAATTTTGAAACTTCCGCTGAGCCCCCGGGAACGGGATCCGGATCCGCCACTGCGCCAACAGTGGTATCAGAGCCAAGGCTCGGATCTATCAATACATATTTGTGCCTGAATTGCATCTGATTTCGAAAATTTCAAAAAAAAAAAGGCACTGTAGCGTGCGCCTGTGCAGGCGTCGGGCGCCGCCGTCCGGTGATCCCAAGGCGGCGTTGCGACGCTGTTTTTCGACTCCTTAGATTTTCGGGCCTGTCCCGGATGGCCCGAGGAGTTTTGGGGCCAATATTTGATATTGGGTCATTTTGGTCGGACCAAAATTGATTTTTGAAATTTTTGAGATTTTGGGCCGAAAATTGTTTTAAGCCCAATTTGATGCAATTAAAATTGACAAAATGTGATTTTATATTTAAAATATGATTTTCTTGGGAAATTATCAAATTTGATTTTATTATTTAATTTATGTCAATTATTTGAATTGATTGTATGTTTGGGATGATCGAGAGCCGTGCCCAATGTGTTAGGTGTATGCTAGGTTTTGCGAATTTTGGTTGTAATATTGTTGATATTATTTCTAAGTGGGTCTGGTTTATGGCCCGTTCCCATCCATTAAAATTGTATCCCAACGTGTCATGGATATTTAATTGTAAATATTAGATTTAGTGGGAGGACTTTTGAGGATGGTGGAGATGATGATCAAAGATATTGAAGACCGAAGATTTGTAAAACTGGAAGCAAATGTAATAGGATTGCATTGCATACTGTATTTCACATAGGACTGGACCTAGGTCCGTGATTGGCAACCACGGACCGCATAGCTATCGCTATCGATCATCCCAAATTTTATATATGCGATATATGTTTGTTGAATCCGCGTTTTAAATTAGGATTTAAAATTAATGAGACCGAATTTCAAAATTAAAATCCCTCAATTTAAATTTGATTTAAAATTTATATCAAGATTAAAAGTTTATTCGATAAACTAAGGGAATTTAAATTTGTTTAAAATTTCCTACCTTCCATCAACAATGAGTGTACGTCAATGCTACCCGTATACATGGCCCGGCTCATATTATTGAGGGGGTTATGTATGCCGGAAAGCTGTACACGTCATTGACACTCGCTGTGAGTTGGTTGGAACTCCCTTTAACGTTGGCTCATATTATTGGGGACGTTAAGGGGACCGTCCTTCACAACTCGACATTGATGGATCATCTTGACACGTGATAGTAATCGACGTCATATTATTGGGCCCTTACTGGACGTGAGGTAAATACATGGAGGTTGCACTGGTGCAATTGGACTCTACCTTTTGAGGGTCATGGTTGGATGATATTATTCGGGACCATGGTCGCTTGATTGGACTCTGTGTACCCACTAAGGAAACTTGCTTTCTCGATTTCATTAGAGGGTGGTGAAATCGTTAAAATAGTGGGAGGGTAATAATAAAACTTAATGACCTTGTTTTATGTCTTAGCGTTTTTCATATATAGTTAGTAATGCATGTCTGTTTTTCTTTTTAGTATAAACTGCTTATATAATGTCTTCGATCAAAAATTCACTTGCTGCTACACTGGATAGCAACAAGTTCACTCGTCTGAACTACCAAGACTGACTTAGAAACCTCAATATTGTATTGGCTTCGGAGAAGCTCCTCTACACGTTAGACAAGAGCCCTCCGAAGGAAGCCCCTGCCGACATCAGCCCTGAGGAGCTGACAAAGCTTAACAAATGGTGGGATGACGAGCTTAAGACTCGATGCTATATGATGGCATCGATGTCAAACGAAATGCAGTGACGCTTTGAGAAGACGGTGTATGCTGCTGACATACACCTTCATCTTAAAGAGTTGTATGGGGAGAACTCAAGAACTGAGAGGTTCACCACTGTCAAGGAGCTCATGACGAGCCGCATGCGCGATGGGACTTCGGTCCGCGAGCATGGGGTTCGTGTGATTGGGCTTATTGAAAATTTTGTGGGCCTTGATATCACACTTCCACATGAGCTGTCAGTGGATCTGCTTCTCCTCTCACTACCTGCTGCGTTCGACCCCTTCGTGGTCAACTTTAACATGAACAAGCTGGAAGCCACCCTTGAAGAGGTGGTGAACATGCTTGTAGTGTTCGAGTGGACCATAAAGAAGGACAAGCCCGTCCTCCTTATGGGCTCTTCTTCCTCTGCGAAGAAGGGGCACAGACGCAAGAGCAAGAAACGTTCTGCCCCTGCGAAGGAGGAAAAACCCACCAAGAAGCCCAAGGCAAGGACTTCAAAGCCAAACAAATCTGAGGATGTTTTCCACCACTGTCACAAGCCTGGACACTGGAGGAGGAACTGTAAGGAGTACCTTGAGCAGTTGCAAACAGCAAAAAGTATTTTCTACATTGAAATAAATATGTCTCTTAATTAGACTTCTTGGGTACTTGATCCGCTGATGTGGATCCCATATCTGCAATGATTTGCAGGTCATGACAAGAAGCCGACGTCTTAAAGAGGGTGAGACCCACTTGAGGCTGGACAATGGAGCAAGGGTTGCTGCAGTAGCTATAGGAGATGTATTTATTTCTGTCTTCGAATTTTAAGTTGTTATTGAGAAACGTTTTGTTTGTTCCCGAGTTAATAAAGAACATTATTTCTGTTTATATGCATGATAGTGATGGATATTCTTGTATTTTTGCTAATTCGATTTGCAGTATATACAAGAATGAATGTTTAATTGGAATTGGGGAACGCGAAAACGATAAGTTGGTTAGGAGTGACATGTTTGATACGTCAGATATTAACTCCCTACCGACTTGTGAATCTTGTCTCAAGGGAAAAATGACTAAACAACCCTTCAAGGGAAAGCCTGAACATGCTCAAGGCTTATTGGATTTGATCCATACTGATGTGTGTGGCCCACTTAGCATTGGTACTAAGTACGATCACACATACTTCATCACCTTTACCGATGATCACTCTAGGTATGGGTACTTGTACTTAATGAAGCACAAGTCTAAATCCTTTGAAAGGTTCAAATAATTCAAGGCTGAAGTAGAAAATCAGTTGGGGAAAAGTATTAAAGCTCTTCGATCCGATCGAGGTGGAGAATACTTGAGTGCTGAATTTCAAGACTATCTTAAAGAGAATGAGATTCTCTCACAGTGGACCCCTCCAACCACACCACAACTCAATGGTGTAGCGGAGCGTCGTAATCGAACCTTGATGGACATGGTTCGATCTATGATGATCTTCATTGAGCTTCCTACCTCGTTTTGGGGTTATGCGCTCGAAAAGGCGGTAATGTTGTTGAACAATGTCCTCACCAAGACAGTGGATAATGTTAGAGTAGATGCCCAACTAGCCAACTTGTGGCATGTGGGTTTATAGAGGATGCGAAGACTAGTATCTGCGATGCGAAGTACCATGTTACATTGGTAGGGAACATTGTGATGTTCTGAGCATGCAGATAGATAGTGACCTGGTGATCTATCGAACTACCCTCGTTCAGACTTTCCAAGTGGTTACCATTTGTCGACTGGATGAGTTCGAGGTCTTGGTTGTACTGATTAGTCCTCACGACTCGAAACGTCATTGAGACTCTACATGATAGGCGTCTCTCTTTGACCCGTTTGCCGACTCACTTGGGGTCATAAGGCATCGGGATTGGGTGAGACCCCGATGCATGTAGGAGTCGATGCATCGTTGTCGAGGATTCACCGCTCGCAGACATGCGTGGATATCCTATGCTATCTGAAGGGATAATAGTGTATAAATCTCTGGCCAGAGTACTAGAAGTGTTTTAGGTAAATGTGTTTACCTAGTTACACTCGCGATGTCACTATTCGATCTCCAAGATGTACGCATAGCTATCGGATCTATAGCGACTCTCGATTTACCAATGGTCGTTGATCTGATCGGGATATATGGATTGAAAGGACCGTACTGTATGCTAACCACGACCAACTGGTTCTTGCAGGCACTATCAGTGATACCTAGGGGATCATGGGGCGATGTTGCTAGACGCTCTTACCATGATCCGATGGGCAGGTCCGGGATTGTGATTCCGGAGCCGCAATGGTTGAGGGCCCACGGCTAGCTGTATCCCTGAACCATTGAGGGTCACACAAGTACTGGATTCGAGATTCCCGCACGGATACCCAGCTCAATGTGTTGAGCACGAGAAGAGGATTTCGGGAAGTGCGACTTCCTAAAAGTCAACAGGGGTCAAACCGGGTTTTCCCGCTGTTGAGGGGCAAAACGGTCATTTTGCACTAGGGTTCTGAAAAACGGTTTTTCAGATCATATTATTCAGTTTTGGAAACTGATTCGATCGGTCCGATCTGATCGGCGATCGGAGTTACGATGAAGTCTCGGTGGTGGAGATGAACTGAATGTTCATCGTTGGACCCGGGCCCGTTGTGCCGGTCCAAGTCCAACACTTAAGCTTATTTAATTAAGCCTAATCCTAGACTTCAATATACTTGTTACAACACTAAACCCTAGCACTAGAAACCGCCGCCCCTCTCCTCTCTCAAGCCGCCGCCGCCGTCGCCGCCGCCTTCTTCGCCGGAAAATTGTTTCCGGCCAATTCGACGAGGAGAATCCGTTCGTGCTGATCTCGTCAGTCCTTCTAGTGCAGGCTGACGAAGGAGTCTCGTTTCTGGTCGTGGACCGGATTGGCGATATCTACCGCAATCTACCGAGAAGATCCGACGTTATTGTAACTACGGTTGGAGCCAGGCACAAGTGCCAGCAAGGTAGTCACCTAAACATCACTGTCACAAGCCTGGACACTGGAGGAGGAACTGTAAGGAGTACCTTGAGCAGTTGCAAACAGCAAAAAGTATTTTCTACATTGAAATAAATATGTCTCTTAATTAGACTTCTTGGGTACTTGATCCGCTGATGTGGATCCCATATCTGCAATGATTTGCAGGTCATGACAAGAAGCCGACGTCTTAAAGAGGGTGAGACCCACTTGAGGCTGGACAATGGAGCAAGGGTTGCTGCAGTAGCTATAGGAGATGTATTTATTTCTGTCTTCGAATTTTAAGTTGTTATTGAGAAACGTTTTGTTTGTTCCCAAGTTAATAAAGAACATTATATCTGTTTCTATGCTTGATAGTGATGGATATTCTTGTCTTTTTGCTAATTCGATTTGCAATATATACAAGAATGAATGTTTAACTGGAATTGGGGAACGCGAAAACGATTTATACACCTTAAAATTAAATGAAGTTCCAACTCGCGATGTGGAAACACATACAACAACAATTAAAAGGAAAAACGATAGCTTAAACCCATCACAACTTTGGCACGCTAGGCTAGGTCATATTTCCTTAAGTAGGATGAACAAGTTGGTTAGGAGTGACATGTTTGATACGTCAGATATTAACTCCCTACCGACTTGTGAATCTTGTCTCAAGGGAAAAATGACTAAACAACCCTTCAAGGGAAAGCCTGAACATGCTCAAGGCTTATTGGATTTGATCCATACTGATGTGTGTGGCCCACTTAGCATTGGTACTAAGTACGATCACACATACTTCATCACCTTTACCGATGATCACTCTAGGTATGGGTACTTGTACTTAATGAAGCACAAGTCTAAATCCTTTGAAAAGTTCAAAGAATTCAAGGCTGAAGTAGAAAATCA
>KQ991802.1:420116-436529 GCA_001598015.1 Dorcoceras hygrometricum
TGTTGAGGGGCAAAACGGTCATTTTGCACTGGGGTTCTGAAAAATGGTTTTTCAGATCATAGCATTCAGTTTCGAAAATTGAGTCGATCGGTCCGATCTGATCGGCAATCGGAGTTACGGTGAAGTCTCGGTGATGGAGATGAAACGAATGTTCATCCGTTGGACCCGGGCCCGTTGGGCCGGATCCAAATCCATCACCTATTCTATTTAATGTAGAACTTTGACTTAACCTAAAGACTAGTGTTACAACTAAACCTAACCCTAAGTGCAAACCGCCGCCCCTCTCTTCAAATTACCTCACGCCGCCGCCGTGCGCCGCCCGCCGCCGCCGCCGCTTCGTCGAAAATCGTTGCGGCCTAGTTTTTCGAGGAGAATCCGTTCATGCAGAATTCGTCAGCGCTTCTAGTGCAGGCTGTCGAAGGAGTCTCGGTTCTGGTCATGGACCGGATTGGCGATATCTACCGCAATCTACCGAGAAGAGCAGACGTTATTGTAACTACGGTTGGAGCCAGGCACAAGTGCCAGCAAGGTAATCGTCTAAAACATCCTATGAATGTCGTAGTTTGTTATTGATTTCTTTGTATTGATCGTCTCCCGGCTGTATTTCTTTGTTCTTCCGCTGCCTAGCCAGGGGTCGGATCCGGATCACCAACAGTGGTATCAGAGCCAGTGTTTTTCGGATCTGATCATACGATACTGCCTTACTGTATCTAATCTCTTAAAATTTCAGATTCAAAATCAAAATTCTTGGAATTGGCCACCGGCAGCCGCCGCGTGCGGCGGCCCCCTCGACGTGCGCACGAGCGCGCACTGCGCCATGCGCGATGGAGATCGGCCGCAGAGTCGCGCCTCGGCCGCGCTCGTCGTCGTGCCTCGGTCGTGCTTGTCGTTGATCTGATCGGGATATATGTGTTGAAAGGACCATACTGTACGCTAACCACGACCAACTGGTTCTTGCAGGCACTATCAGTGATACCTAGGGGATCATGGGGCAATGTTGCTAGGCGCTTTACCATGATCCGATGGGTCAGTCCGAAATTGTGATTTCGGAGTCACAATGGTTGTGGGCCCACGGCTAGCTGTATCCCTGAACCATTGAGGGTCACACAAGTACTGGATTCACGATTCCTGCACGGAAACTAAGCTCAATGTGTTGAGCAGAGGAGGAGGAATTTAGGGAGTGCGACTTCCTAAAAGTCAACAGGGGTCAAATTGCGATTTCCCAAAGTTGAAGGGCTAAACTGCAGTTTTGGACTAGGTGGTCTGAAAAATTGTTTTCGCATCATAATACTCAGTTTTGGAAACTGTGTAGATCAGTCCGATCAGATCGTCGATCGGAGTTATGATGAAGCCACAATGATGGAAATGAACCGATTGTTCATATGGACTTGGGCCTGACCCAGGCCCATTGGGCCGGTCCAAGCCCATCACTCCCACGGTCGCCGAACACCACGCGCCGCCCGCCGTCCGCCGTGCCGCCGCCTGCCGCCGGTGCTCACGTGATTGGACTTGTTCCGATCACGTCGACGAGGAGATTCCATTCGTGTCAAATTCGTCAGCTCTTCTAGTGCAGACTGACGAAGGAGTCCTGTTTCCAGTCGTGGACAGGATTAGGAGATCTTCCGCCGCCTACCGTTGATGTGCCAGATTCCCTGTGAATCTGGTCGGAGCCAGGCGCCTAGACGCCAGCAAGGTAACGCTCTAAAACATCCTATGTATGTTTTATTGCATTATATTTGTTATGTATTGAACGTTTCCGGGGCAAATTTTGAAACTTCCGCTGAGCCCCCGGGAACGTGATCCGGATCCTCCACTGCGCCAACAGCAGCCACGAATCTGCATCGGCACTAGACTAATCCCTGTTGAAAACCTGAGGATCCATATGCTGAAACCTCGCCATAACGAGCTCCATATCATTCACACAAGCAGTCAACTCGTCAACCTCATCCTCGGCCTGCCTATCGCGACCACGGCGGGGAAAACTACGCTGATCACCTTCTGTCTGACCTTCAGACTCTTCCGGAATTTTCCCTCTACCTCTACCCCTACGTCTAGGCAGCATCGAAAAAACACTAAGAGGGTAAGATCACAATATAACAGATACAACACAATCAAATACAGCAAATAGATCACATAATCAAGCACATGCAACAGACAACACTGTGCCTAAACTCAAGTGTGATCAACAGAAATCGAGCTTATCCCAACTTAAGCTCTGATACCAAAAAATGTCAGGCCTCGTGCTCTACTCAGAGTTAAACCACGCAAAAATATAGCGGAAGCATACAAAAAGTGGCTTAAAATTTTCGCTTTAGGCTTGATGGTTTAAAACATATAATTTAAAATACACAATACTCAAAGTAATCCCAGTATTTTACAAACACTCAGTACAACAGTACAGCATTTAAACAAATACAAATACCAGTACTACAACGGATAACACAATCCCACAAACACAGGGCATTCCTCGGCTGACAGTACTAGTACATATATGCTATACGCTAACTGGGACACTCTATACACCTCCTGGGGCACCTCCAGCTGGGTCAAAACCACGACCAGCAGAGAAACCTGAGAAACCTGAAAACACATACAGGAAACAATACACAAGCCCCAGAGGACATCGGGGTCAAACCCCAGTACGGAGAGCAGCACAAACAGCATAAGGAAAGCAACAGATAAATATGCAAATGCTATGCAAGGGATCAAGGCTACAACCGAAAGCAGGGAGCCAAAGGATCGCAACAACAGCTCAACAGCAAGATTTGATCAAAGGAAAGACAATATGTGGCCACGGGTATACTGAGCACATGGGAGCTACCCACTCATCTCCAGTACACCATACCAGATGCTAAACGGATAGCTCCACCTGCTGTTGCCCACTCATGAGATATGGGAGCTACCCACTCCGCTCATAGCGGCTAACAAACCCAGCAGGGAGATGAGGTATGGGAGTTACCCGCTCAGCCTCCGAGGTATATGGGAACTACCCGCTCGTCCTCGCACACAGCATTCTGGTACTAACAGAACAGAACAGCAGGCACAGCTAGCAAAACAGAGCTCAACAGGATAATGCTTGTATGCAAATGCAACAGCTGATATCAACATAATGCACAACGATAACAGCACAGATCATACACAGTAAATCACATAATCCATGCTCAATCCAAAGCTGTAAACAAGCTCACATCCGTACCTCAATTCTCTGTGCAACAATTACTACAGCAGATTGCCACAATGACGTCCCGAGCACACAGATATACCACCTTCTCAACGGTAACACACGATTCCTCAGGTACCGTAGCACATAACACAGCAGCTGGGAGTTACAAACTCCACCAGCGCTAATCCTACCATTCTAACTCAACAAAAAGCTCTAAACAAAGCTTAAAGGTAGGAACTTTACTTACCCCAACAAGCTAGGAGCGAAATCCGACGCTTATGCTAACAGAATACACAAGGGAGATGTCTTCGCACACCTCACCAGCTTCAAGCAAACGTTCGAAAATCCAAACGAAGCGTCTCAGCAAGATGAGTCCAACTCTACCACTCTTACTTCAATCGGAGCTGCCTACCGTCGAAAATCGAAGAAGATAAGGTTCGGTGAACAGTAGCTAGGGTATCGCGACAGAAATTGTCAATCGGGAAATATTCTAAGTATGGAAAATGGATAATCAATTCGAAGACCAAGTCCTCTAATAACTAAGACAAAGCTGCTCACAGCTGAAGAGACAGTATCCACCACACTTAATCTATCGCAACTGATATTCCCGCTCGCAAACAGATCTTGCAACAGATCTCTCTCTAAGCCAGAACAGATCTCTACTAACTCAAACGACGTCGTAGAGAACTACTGTCGTAACTGGACACGTCACCCGCTACTCACTGCTGAACACTAACCAACATCTGTTAGCAACGCTACAACAGATCTCTCACACAGATGACGCTAACGCAACTCACAGCTGAGTCTTCCTTGCTAATCCAAAACGCTGTCGTTCCAACTAATCCAAACGACGACGTAGAACTACTCACTGCTGAAACACGCTAGCGCGCTCTCTACTGCTCAGCAACAACAGATCTTGCTACGACTGCTGAATACAACCACTACTGCCGACGTCACCACTGCTGAGCGCCAACATTCAGCGATGACCCGCGCTAACTGCTGAACAGATTCCGTGCCAACCCCAATCTCTCCAGAACTGTTCAAAGGGCTAAAACAAACCCGATAGCTTCTCTAAGCATATCGACTCAAAGCTGATCTCAACAAAATTCGATTAATTAACTCAATTAATCTCATCAGCTTTCGGGTCTCACAGGGGATCATCGGGCCCGGTATCCCGACTAGCTCACATCATTAAACTTGCCACAAGTCACTTCAATCCCTCAGGTTTTCTTTAAAAACATGTCTTTAGCATTTCATAAATTCTCATGATGCGTGCATTTCATAAAAACATTCAATTTAAAAGTTTAGTCCGTCAATATATATTTAATTCCTTCATTTAAAACATTATCATACATAGAATACTACATATATAATTAAATATATATTCACGGACTTCTACATTTTCTAATCCGGTCAAGGGCTGGTTCAGGAGTCTGGCCCACTACTTCTAAGCCCAAAAGAACATAGACTTAACTTAAAATTTAATGTTGGGCTCATACATGACTTGACTCAAAACTTTAAATTTAACTCTTTAAAAATTTCCAAAATGCTTCATCTCATACTAAAAATCAAATATTTAAAATTTGACTAAATAAAGAACGGTTAATCAATTTTGACTATATAAAATCCCAATAACCACAATTTTGATTTTAAAACTTAAAGTAAAATATTAGGTCCAACAGTAATTAAAAGTTTGACTAAATATTTTGATTTCAAATGGTTTGACCAAATAATCTTAAAATTGGACCATATGCTTTAAATTGAAATAACCGGTCCAGAATTAAAATAAGTTGGACCAAACTTAAAATATTTTGTCTCGACCCTCGACTAACCGACCCGATCCGACCAAACCCACAAACCGGTCCAGCCGAACCGGTCGGCCCATGCAAACCCTAAACCTAGCCGCCACAAACACACGACGCATGCACGTGACCCGCAGCAGTTCTCCCCCTTCGGCCTCCCAGCTCCGGCCTCCCATGGCTGGAGCCCCACCGACTGGACCATCCCCAGGTCCAGCCGGTTCCACCTAACCTAGCCCTGGCTCGAGAAGTAGATCACAAGGCACGAACGAGACAAGCAAAGGGAGGGTCACGCGGCGCACAGGAAGTGGCGCTCGCACCATCTTCATGGTTCAGCCATGATCCAGCCCTTAACACCCAACCATGTGTTGGCGCAGTGGTGGATCCGGATCCAGCTCCCGGGGTGCAGCGGAAGTTTAAAATTATTGAGCTCGGGAACGGTCAATACACCTAAACAATAATCTAAACATTCAAATGATGGTTAGAAGGTTACCTTGCTGATTTCTAGGCACCTGGCTCCAACCAAACGAGGGAATTGTCACTTCGATGGTTGAGCGGCTGGAGCGACGCCTAATCCGGTCCATGACCAAAATCTCAACTCCTTCGTCGGTTTGCACTAGAAAACCTCGAAAATTTCACGGACGGAATCTCCTCTCCAAGAAGGTCGAAACGAATCCGATGGCGGCGGCGGTGGCGGCGGGCGACGACTGCGACGGCGCGGCGAAGGGGAGGAGGAGAGGGGAAAGAAAAATATAACTGAAGGAGATCACTCAATCCAATTTGGAGAGTTGTTCCCAACTTTTGGTGCGAGTAAAATGAATACCCCAGGGCCCCTATTTATATATTTTCCATGGGTTAAACCAGGTTAATGGGCTTGGGTAGGGCCCAGGCCCAGTGAACATTAGTTTCAAGTTTATCGTTGTGGCTTCATCATGATCCCGATCGACGATCAGATCGGACCGATCTACACAGTTTACAAAACTGAACATTATGATGTGAAAACAATTTTTCATACCACCAAATCTAAAATAGCAGTTAGGCCCCTATCAGCTAGGGCTGTAAACGAATCGAATCGAGCCGATTTTTATGAAAAATTTAGTATTCGAGTTCGTATATTCGAAGTTCGATTTGTTGTCATTTGTTGCTCGAATTTGATTCGATAGAGAGCTCGAGTTCGAGTTCGATTCGAAAAAGTCGATTTGAAATTAGGGTTTAAAATTTAAATATATTTATTTACTATACATTATATACAATTAAAACAGTAATAATAATAATAATTTTTATTATAAATATTTAAATAAAGGTTCGCGAGCGGCTCGCGAACCTTTTGAACAAAAAAATTCCGGCTCGAGTTCGATTCGTAAAATAGTTTGGCTCGGTTCGAGTTCGACTAGAGTTCGAAAAATTCGAATTCGAATCAAATCTCTACTCGAATCGGTTCGAAAAGTTCGCGAACAGGTTCGATTCATTTACAGCCCTACTATCAGCTTGAAGGATAGTCATACTAGTCCAAGCTTTAAATAAATCTCATTTCCACCCCAGTTAATTTTAGGAAGTCACACTTCCATCTTTCCTCCTACTATACTCAACAAATGGAGCTTAATTTTCGCACGGGATTGAGAAACCAGTACTTGTGTGACCCTCAATGTTCAGGGATATAACTAGTCGTGGGCTCACAACATTTGTGACTCCGAAAACATATTTTCGGTCTTACCCATCGGATCATGGTAAAGCGTCTAGCAACATCGCCCCATGACCCCTAGGTATCACTGATAGTGCCTGCAAGAATCAGTCGGTCATGGTTAGCGTACAATACGGTCCTTTCAATTATATCCCAATCATATCAACGACCATTGGTAAATCGAGAGTCGCTAGAGATCCAATAACCATGCATACATCTCGGAGATCAAATAGTGACATCGCATTTGTTACTAGGTAAACCCATTGCGTAAAACACATGTAGTACACTGGCCAGAGATTTGTCACACTATTATCTCCTCAGATAGCATAGGATATCCACGCACAAGGGCGAGCGGTGAATCCTCGACAACGAAGCATCGACTCCTACATGCATCGGGACCTCACCCAACCCCGCCACCTGATGACCCCAATAGAATCGATAAACGGGTAAAC
Organism: Dorcoceras hygrometricum; assembly: GCA_001598015.1. Classification (NCBI taxonomy): domain Eukaryota; kingdom Viridiplantae; phylum Streptophyta; class Magnoliopsida; order Lamiales; family Gesneriaceae; genus Dorcoceras; species Dorcoceras hygrometricum. Next base: position 427,212 of record KQ991802.1, read on the forward strand.
GGGTCAAAGTGAGGCACCTATCATGTAGAGTCTCAATGACGTTTCGAGTAATAAGGACTAATCTATACAACCAATACCTTGAATTAATCCACTCGACAAATGATAACCACATGGAAAGTCCGAACGAGGGTAGTTTGATAGATCACCAGGTCACTATCCATCTACATGCTCAAAACATCACTATGTTCAATACCAATGAAACGTGGTAATTCGCAATGCAGATGCTAGTCTCAAGCTCGGGCGGCCCTTATCCTGTTTTGGATGGCCCAATCGACTAGGAACAGGTTTAGAATACACAGTGACTATTAGATGTGTTTCATGATAGCCATCAAATCCACCATCACATCTAACATACACTATAGTGAATACAAGGTTTTTATCCAACAATTGTAATCATAATAATGAAGATAAAGAATGCCATAAAAGAATGCGAATTTCATAAATAAAGATTGTTTTACAAAGAGTCAACACATGCCACAAGTTGGCTAGTTGCGCACCTACTCTAACAATCTTTCACTTGTCCTAAAGCCAACTACTCATGAGACGCAGTCCCATTGCTTCACGATGTTTTTCAAACAATGGTCCTAGCAAGGGCTTCGTAAGTGGATCAGCAATGTTATCTGCAGAGGTGAATCTCTCGACTGCTATGTCACCTCTAGTCACAATATCCCGGATTATGTGGTATTTTTTCAGTATGTGTTTGGATCTTTGGTGAGACCTAGGTTCCTTCGCTTGCGCAACGGAACCCGTGTTGTCACAGCACACCGGAATTGGACCAATTCCTTTGGGAATACGCCCAACTCTTGGACGAAATTCCTCATCAAAATCGCCTCTTTAGCAGCAGCTGATGCTGCAATGTACTCAGCTTCAGTGTTTGAATCCGCGATGGTGTCTTGCTTGGAACTCTTCCAAGAGATAGCACCACCATTGAGCATGAATACAAATCCAGAGGTTGACTTCGAGTCATCTACATCGCATTGGAAGCTAGAATCAGTGTAGCCTTCCAATTTCGGTTCATCACCCCCATAGACCATGAACATATTCTTAGTCCTTCGTAAGTACTTAAGAATATCTTTAACAGCCTTTCAATCATTTGGCCGGGGTTGTCTTGGTAGCGGCTCATGACACTCAGAGCATATGCGGCATCAGGTCTAGTCGAGATCATATAATACATAATACTACCTATTGCCGAGGCATATGGCACACGTGTCATACTCTCTATCTCCTCATCGGTCTTCGGACACATAGACTTAGATAGTGTGACCCCATGGCACATAGGTAGGTGCCCTCTCTTGGACTCTTCCATAGAGAACCGCTTAAGTATAGTATCGATGTAGGTCGCTTGGGTGAGTCCGAGCATCGTTTTTGATCTATCTCTATAGATCTGTATTCCAAGAATATAGGATGCTTCACCCATGTCCTTCATCGAGAATCTACTAGAAAACCATACTTTAGTTGACTGTAGCATTCAGGAGATCATTCCCAGTGGGTAGAATGTCATCAACATAAAGTACAAGGAATGTCACAGCATTCTTAACTACCTTCTTATAGACACATGGCTCCTCGGGATTCTTGATGAAACCAAATTCTTTAATTGTTTTATTAAATCTCAGGTTCCAACTTCTCGATGCTTGTTTGAGACCGTAGATCGATCTCTGAAGTTTGCATATTTTATGCTCACTTCCTACAGATGTGAAACCCTCAGGCTGCGTCATATAGATCTATTCCTTAATGTTTCCATTTGGGAACGCAGTTTTCACATCCATTTCCATATCTCATAGTTGTACCATGCGGCTATGGCTAGCAGGTTTCTAATTGACTTGAACATTGCAACTGGTGTAAAAGTTTCATCATAGTCAACACCTTGCCTTTGAGTGTAACCATTTGCGACCAGTCGCGCCTTGTAGGTCAGTACCTTACCATCAGGCCAAAATTTTTCTCTTGTATATCCATTTGCACCCAATAGGAACGATTCCTTCGGGAGGATTCACAAGAGTCCCAACATGTTTGAATGCATTGAGTCAATATCAGATTGCATTAGTTCAAGCCACAAATTAAATCAGTATCGGAAATCGCCTCCTTGAAGGTTCTTGGATCACATCCAACAGTTTGATCACTTTGATCATCTTCAAGGAGGAAACCATATCTCACAGGAGCCCTAGGAACCCTTTCAGATCTCCTAGATGTGTCCGTATCAAGGATTGGCTCTTGAGGCGGGAGATTCACTTGGTACTTCAGTTGGTTCTCGAACTTCTTCGAGTTCTACTATCTTGCCTTTTCTATCAAGTAGAAATTCCTTTTCCAGAAAGGTGGCATTTGGAGAAATAAACACTTTTGTTTCATTGGGATAGTAGAAACATTATCCAATAGAATTATTTGGATACCCAATGAAGTAGCATAAGATGGATCTATTATCCAGCTTATCTCCCACTGTCTGCTTCACGTAAGCAGGACATCCCCAAATCCTCAAGTACGAGTACTTGGGTGGTTTGCCCATACATATCTCATATGGAGTTTTATCCACTGCCCTGGTTTTGACATTGTTCAACAACATTACCGCCTTTTCGAGTGCATAACCCCAAAATGAGGCAGGAAGTTCAGTGAAGCTCATCATCTAAGGTTCGATTTTGACGCTCTACTACACCATTCAGTTGTGGTGTGATTGGAGGGATCCAATGTGAGAGAATCTCATTCTCCTTAAGATAGTCTTGAAATTCGGCACTCAAGTATTCTCCACCTCGATCGGATGAAGCGTTTTAATACTTTTTCCCAATTGATTTTCTGCTTCAGCCTTGAATTCCTTGAACTTTTCAAAGGATTCAGACTTGTGCCTAATTAAGTACAAGTACCCATATCTAGAGTGATCCTCGGTAAAGGTGATGAAGTAGGTGTAATCGGACTTAGTACCAATGCTAATGTTAGAGTAGGTGCCCAACTAGCCAACTTTTGGCGTGTGGGTTGTTGTTGAATCTGTGTAAAACAATCTTTATTTATGAAATTCGCATTCTTTTATGGCATTCTTTATCTTCATTATTATGATTACAATTGTTGGATAAATACCTTGAATGAACTATAGTGTATGTTACATGTGATAGTGGATATGATGGCTATCATGAAACACATCTAATAGTCAATGTGTATTCTAAACCTGTTCCTAGTCAATTGGGCAGTCCAAAAGAGGATAAGGGCCACCCGAGCTTGAGACTAGCATCTGCGATGTAAATACCACGTTTCATTGGTAGGGAACATAGTGATGTTCTGAACATGCAGATGGGTAGTGACCTGGTGATCTATCGAACTACCCTCGTTCGGACTTTCCAAGTGGTTACCATTTGTCGAGTGGATTAAATCCGAGGTCTTGGTTGTACATATTAGTCCTCATTACTCGAAATTTCATTGAGAATCTACATGATAGGTGCCTCATTTTGACCGGTTTACCAACTCAGTTGGGGTCATCAAGTGGCGGGGTTGGGTGAGGTCCCGATGCATGTAGGAGTCGATGCTTCGTTGTCGAGGATTCATCGCTCGCCCTTGTGCGTGGATATCCTATGCTATCTGAGGAGATAATAGCGTGATAAATCTCTGTCCAGAGTACTAGATGTGTTTTGGGTAAATGGGTTTACCTAGTAACACATGCGATGTCATTATTTGATCTCCAAGATGTATGCATGGTTATTGGATCTCCAGCGACTCTCGATTTACCAATGATCGTTGATCTGATCGGGATATTTGAGTCTAAAGGATCGTACTGTACGATAACCATGACCGACTGGTTCTTGCAGGCACTATGAGTGATACCTAGGGGATCATGGGGTGATGTTGCTAGACGCTTTACCATGATCCGATGGGATAGTCCGAAAATGTGGTTTCGGAGTCACAAATGTTGTGGGCCCACAGCTAGCTGTATCCCTGAACCATTGAGGGTAACACAAGTACTGGTTTCTCAATTCCCGTACGCAAATTAAGCTCAATTTGTTGAGTATAGTAGGAGGAAGGATGGAAGTGTGACTTCCTAAAATTAAATAGGATGAAAATGCAATTTCCTTAAGCTTGGACTAGTTTGACTATCCTTAAAGCTTATAGGGGCCTAACTGCTATTTTGGATTAGGTGGTCCGAAAAATTGTTTTCACATCATAATGCTCAGTTTTGTAAACTGTGTAGATCGATCCGATCTGATCGTCGATCGGGAATATGATGGAGCCACAGCGATGGACTTGAAACCAATGTACACCTGGGCCTGGGCCCGACCCGGGCCCATTAACTTGGTTGAAGCCCATGAATAAATCTATAAATAGGGGCCCTGGGGTATTCATTTGAAACACACCACATGCGCGCGGGATGCCCCGCATTACTCTCAAAGATATGCACACGGCGCAAGGTGGCAGGCGACGGCTGCGCGGCGGTGTGCGGCCGGAAAAAAAATATTTTTTTTTGAAAAACGAGATTTTTGTTGCAATTCAGGTAGAGTGGTGTATTGACAGATTCGAGTCAAAGCTCTGATACCATTGTTTGCACAGCGGCGTATCCGGATCCCGCCCTCGGGGCGCAACGGAAGTTTAAAATTTTTTTGCCCGAGAACGGTCAATATACCTAAAAAATAATCTAAACATTCATAGGATATTTAGAAGGTTACCTTGCTGGCGTCTAGGCGTCTAGCTCCGACCAATTCCACGAGGTAATTGGAACTTCAACGGTTGAACGGCTGAATCGACGCCTAATCCGGTCCACGACCAAAATCTCAACTCCTTCTCTTGTTTGCACTAGAAAACGGACGAAAATTTCATGAGCGGAATCTCCTCGCCAAGAACGGTCGAAACAAATTCCGACGGCGTAGGCGGCGCGGGGAAGGGGAGGAGGATAGGAAAAGAAAAATATAACTGAAGGGAGATCATTCAATCCAATTTGGAGAGTTGTTCCAAAATTTTGGTGCGAGTAAAATGAATACCCCAGAGCCCCTATTTATAGATTTTCCATGGGCTTAAACCAGGTTGGGCTTGGGTCGGGCCCAGGCCCAGTGAACATTAGTTTCAAGTCCATCGTTGTGGCTTCATCATAATCCCGATCGACGATCAGATCGGACCGATCTACATAGTTTACAAAACTGAACATTATGATCTGAAAATAATTTTTCAGACCACTTAATCTAAAATTGCAGTTATGCCCCTATCAGCTTTAATGATAGTCATACTAGTCCAAGCTTTAAGGAAATCTCATTTCCACCCCAGTTTATTTTAAGAAGTCACACTTCCATCCTTCCTCCTACTATACTCAACAAATTGAGCTTAATTTCCGCACGGGAATTGAGAAACCAGTACTTGTGTGACCCTCAATGGTTCAGGGATACAACTAGCCGTGAGCTCACAATATTTGTGACTCCGAAAACATATTTTCCGACTTATCCATCGAATCATGGTAAAGCGTCTAGAAACATCTCCCCATGACCCCTAGGTATCACTGATAGTGCCTGCAAGAACCAGTCGGTCATGGTTAGCGTACAATATAGTCCTTTCAATTCAAATATCCCGATCAGATCAACGACCATTGGTAAATCGAGAGTCGCTAGAGATCCAATAACCATGCATATATCTTGGAGATCAAACAGTGACATCGCATTTGTTACTAGGTAAACCCATTTGCCTAAAACACATCTAGTACACTGGCCAGAGAGAATGTCACACTATTATCCCTCGGATAGCATAGGATATCCATGCACAAGGGCGACCAGTGAATCCTCGACAATGAAGCATCGACTCCTACATGCATCGGGACCTCACCCAACCCCGCTACCTGATGACCCCAACAGAGTCGGTAAACGGGTCAAAGTGAGGCACCTATCATGTAGAGTCTCAATGACGTTTCGAGTAATAAGGACTAATCTATACAACCAAGATCTCTGTTAGGATAAAATTTATAGTTTTGGTGATAACAAAAATAAGAAAAGATTTGGACTTAAATGATAATATTCGAATAATCTTTTCACGATGATCAACATTGCTGACAACAGTGATTGGTTCAAGCTACAGTTATGGTTTCGAGTTGATCATAATCAGATCTTGGAACAGTGGAGTGATTGATTTGGTTATTCGGGTTATCGGGGCAGAAATCTACTGATTAAGTATTGAGAATGGAGATATCTGCCAACAGCTCTTGACTATTGTATCGTAATGGTATCTGCCAACAGCAACGGGAACAGTGAATTGTTCTACCAACAGAAAGGGCCGTTTGCATTGATAAGCTTACTCGACAGATCTTGAAACAGTACTATTTATCGCTGTTGACACCAGATTTCGCTACAGTATTGTTTTTGGAAACAGTGCAAGTAACATTTACTATCGACAGCTTTCGTAAACAGTTAGTTCAACTCGACATCGTTTGCTTCAATAGATTTAATGACGTCAGCCACAGTAGAATATCAGACATCATGACGTCACCATCATATTCAGCTACAACGTTCCCAACAAATATGATGACGTCAGCAGTGCGGAAATTTGTAAATGGAAAGATATGATGACGTCATCAGTGCTGAAATTTGCAAATGGTTGAATCTTGTTTACCGCGACAAATCTCTCAACAGCAAAGAACTGTTCATTCATCTTCTTCTAGGAAAGATCTGTCGATAGAAATGATTTCAGGCGCAAGCATAAAGTTGATTGAAATTCGATCGTATACTCAATTGGAAAAGATCGATAGCCAAAACAAGAATCACTCATACTGCCTGAAATTAAGGAGACGGGATTGGTACTATCTTTGGAAAAATAGTACACATTGGCAGAGGCGGTTTCAACGGGAGTGCACACATATGGAAACGATATTCGCATCCCTAACGAAACGCAATTTACCATATAATGGAGCAGTATTGACGGCGTACTACTGTCAGGAATTCAAAAAAAATGATTTTTTGCCTTATCTGGATTCATCGACCGTTGAACGAAGATTATAAATAGCATATATTTTGCATTGAAGACATCTCTCGCCATTGATATTACTGAAACGCTGTCAAAATACTCCAAGCTATCTACTTGTTGAAAGCATTCAAAGTTCAAGCACTCGAAGAATCTTCATCCATTTGATATTCACTGTTATACCTTCGAGTGTCATTCTCTGGTTCACATTATTGAATCAAGCTTCTTTGTCTTAGAAACCAGAGATTTTACAGTACTCACAAAGTGTATTCATTGTTGTATTTGATTGAGTCTGTAACAAACGGGCTTCTCAAAAAGCCGTTTGAAAACACTAAAGTATTGTAACCAGCAGCTGTGTCTGCTTGGATTGTTGTTGTGAGATATTAGGAGTTCTCGTAGCTGCGGGTTACGGGATCAGGTGTTTGTAGAAGGACTACTCTCATCAAAGTCTTCTAGTGATACCTTCCGAGGAGGAAGAAGGGAAGACGTAGGACATTGAAGTCCGAACTTCCAGAAACAAATCATGAACTCTATCTTTTACATTACACACGATTATATCAGTTGTGTTTACTTACTGTTCACAAACCAATAGCTCGCAAAACATTTTAAAAGAGTTTTGAAATAGAAAAATCGAAGGAGTTCATTCAACCCCCCCACCCCCTTCTGAACTCCTATTTACTTAGTGATCCTATTTCTGAGACCATCAAGTGGTATCAGAGCAGACAATCTCAGTTATTGAACAGTCATTGTTTCGTGATTCTTTATATATGAACATGTCTATCTCACACAACAAAATTCCTTTGTTTTCGAGGGAAGAGTACGACGACTGGAAAATTCGGATGCGAGCTCATCTTGCGGCCATGGATGATGACATGTGGTATGTCATCACAGAAGGACCGCTGAAGATTGTGAAACCAAATCTGGCAGTTGCTGTAACAAGTGGCGAGCCTCAGTATCTTCCAAAGGACAGACATGAGTACACCAATGAAGATAAGAAAAAGGCTAATCTGGACAACGTGGCAAAAGATATCTTGTTCAACACGCTGGACAAAGACAAGAACATGTTCAGCAAAATCAAGAACTGCACGACTGCTAAAGACATATGGGATAAGCTAACCCAAATATGCGAAGGAAGTGATGAAACTAAAGAGAACAAGATGACAGTGACGCAGCAGAAGTACGAGTCCATAAAGATGAAGGAAGGGGAGACTATGACTGAATTTTATGAAAGATTCAGTGCCATTGTGATCGAGTTGAGTAGCCTGGGCAAAGAAAACAGTAACCGGGAGTTGGCCCTGAAAGTGATGAGAGCATTACCTAAAGAATGGGACGTAAAGATGATGGCCATGAGGGAGTCCAAGGATCTGAACAAGATGGAGCTCCATGATTTATTTGAAAATCTAAAGGCCTATGAGTTTGAGCTCGAAACCAGATCAGAAGCGCCTTCAACACCCCAACCGACAAAAGCTCTTGCTGCTACAACCGTTGAACAGTGCTCACCCAGCACTAGCAAGTCTGCTGACCAGCTCAGCGACGATGTTATGTCCCTCTTCGCAAAGAAGTTTGGGAAATTCATGAGAAAATCCTTTCACCCTTCCTCTCCTTATAATAGTTTTAATAAATCTGATAAAGCTACTTCTGATTTAATATGTTATAACTGTGATCGTCCAGGTCATTTCGCTGCTGAGTGCAATAGACCTAAAAGAGATAATCGACACAGGCGAGATGACAAAAGGGATGACGATCTACTCAAAAAGGAGGAAAGATACAAGCGTGAAGAGGAAGATGATGAAAGAGCAGTTGATAGGTCCAAGGACAAATCCAAAGAAAAATTCAAGGAAAGATCAAGGGACCGACGAATGAAAACTAGCAGCAACAAGAAATCCAGTCGAAGGAATGACCGCAAGGTGTTGGTGGCTGAGGAAAGCACCAAAAGCTGGGCGGATAGTGACTCAGACTCATCCAGCAGCAGCTCATCCTCAAGTGATAGTGAATAGGAGGAGGTTCACTGCTTCATGGCTGATCATGCATCGGATGACGAGGTATTCGACTTTGCTAATACTGAATTTACACGTGAGGATCTAGTTCAAGCACTGAATGATATGGTCCATGAGTACAAGACTCTATCTCACACATTCGAGAAAATCAAAGCTGAAAGCGTAAGTCTGAAAAACAGTTCAGCTGAATCAAGTTCTAATGAGCTTGAAAACACTGACAGTTTAAAGACTGAGTTGAGTAGGCTGAAGATAGAGAATGATTTGTTGAGAAATGAGGCCAGCGAGCTCAAGGCTGAAGTCGATAAATTAACTAAAGAAATGAGCTCCTGGAACCAGTCTACTCGTTCTCTCTTCAAGCTGTATGAAAGCCAAAAACAATTAAATGATAAAACTGGTGTGGGTTTCAACTATGATAGCA
>KQ991802.1:452324-479176 GCA_001598015.1 Dorcoceras hygrometricum
TGCGAAGTATTCACCGACCATCAAAGTCTCAAATACATATTCACCCAGAAGGAATTAAATCTGAGACAGAGACGATGGCTCGAGCTGTTAAAGGATTACGACTTAACGATCAACTACCACCCAGGGAAGGCGAATAAGGTGGCCGATGCGCTAAGTCAGAAAAATATGAACAAGGTGATACTATCTTCAGTCTCAGCCCAACCATGTCTTAAGGAATTGATCAAGCTAAAACAAGATCAAGACCCCAGCCTGATGAGGCTGAAAGAACAGATTAAGGAAAGGGAATCGCCTGATTTCCGAACGGACAAAGATGGGATCCTTTGGATGAATGGACGACTATGTGTACCCGACGTCGATAACCTCCATCAGGAAGTGATGTATGAAGCACATAAGTCCAAATTCTCAATCCACCCGGGGAGTACAAAGATGTACAGAGATTTGAAAGGACACTTTTGGTGGAATCGGATGAAAAGATATGTTGCTGATTTTGTTGCAAGATGCCATGTATGCCAACAAGTCAAGGCCGAACATCAAAGACCTGGAGGATTGTTACAACCACTGGAAATTCCAGAATGGAAGTGGGAAAACATATCCATGGACTTTGTAGTTGGTCTACCGAAGACAAGGCTAGGACACGACGGAATATGGGTAATCGTGGATAGGCTAACAAAATCCGCACACTTTATACCTGTCCGAATGAACTACGGCTTGGACAAGTTAGCTTCGTTGTACATGGACAACATCGTCAGGCTGCACGGAGTTCCAACAAGCATCCTGTCAGATAGGGACCCAAGGTTCGTATCTCGTTTCTGGAAGAGCTTCCAAGAAGCCATGGGAAGCAAGGTTACTCTCAGTACTGCTTATCATCCGCAAACAGATGGTCAAACTGAGAGGACCATCCAGACCCTAGAAGACATGCTGCGGACTTACACATTAGACTTCGGTAGCAATTGGAGCGAACATCTACCCCTAATAGAGTTTGCGTACAACAATAGCTACCACAGCAGCATAGGGATGGCACCATATGAAGCCCTTTATGGACGGAGATGTCGATCATCGTTATACTGGGATGAAGTCAGAGAGAAGGCTATCACTGGACCTGAGCTCGTGCAAGAGACAGTGAAAAAGGTGGCCATTATCAAGGAGAGACTGAAGGCAGCTCAGGATCGACAGAAGAGCTGGGCAGATCTAAAGAGAAGACCTTTGACATTCGAAGTAGGTGAAAAAGTGTACCTTAAGGTTTCACCAATGAAAGGAGTAGTCCGATTCGATAAGGCCGGAAAGCTAAACCCCCGGTATGTCGGACCCTTTGAGATATTGGAAAAGGTAGGAACACTTGCCTACAGACTAGCTTTGCCACCCAGTATGTCGAGAATCCATAATTTCTTCCATGTATCTCAACTAAGGAGATATGTCTCAGACTCTAGTCATGTTCTTGATGAAGGGCCACTCCTTGTGGAAGGAAATCTGACCCAAGGACTGAACTATGAAGAAGTCCCGATTAGAGTCGTGGACAGAAAGGACCAGGTACTTCGACGAAGAACGATCCCTTATGTCAGGGTCCAGTGGTCCAACCACACCGAAAGAGAAGCCACCTGGGAGGTGGAAGAAAAGATGCGAAGCCAATATCCCTACCTTTTCGATAATCCGAATAACCAAAGTTTCGAGGACGAAACTTCTTTTAAGGAGGGATGGATGTGAAAACCCGAAAATTCAGCTACAAAAAAAAAAAAAAATTCGACCTGCTGGTCGAAAATCAGCAGGTGGTCGAAATTCAGCAGTAGCTCCTGTTGGTGAAAGCTGATCAGCAGTTGATGGCGCGAGAATGAAACGCCATCATTTCGTGGAACCAGCAGTTGCACGTCGAATTAGTTACTGAAGCGGGAAGGATGATACGTCATCGTTTTGTGTAGTGACTACGCAAATTCAGCAGTTGGCCATTCGTGATTGATAATCCGAATAACCAAAGTTTCGAGGACGAAACTTCTTTTAAGGAGGGAGGGATGTGAAAAACCCGAAAATTTAGCTAACAAAAAAAAAAAAAATTCGCCTACTGATCGAAAATCAGCAGGTGGTCGGAATTCAGCAGTAGCGCCTGTTGGTGAAAGCTGATCAGCAGTTGATGGCGCGAGAATGAAACGCCATCGTTTCGTGGAACCAGCAGTTGCGCGTCGAATTATTTACTGAAGCGGGAAGGATGATACGTCATCGTTTTGTGTAGTGACTACGCAAATTCAGCAGTTGGCCATTCGTGATCAGCAGACGAAGAAAGATCAGCTGGTGCGAGAAGACCAGCTGGAAAGCTAAACAATGATGACGTAAGCAGTAACGTCAGCAATCAACAGGAAGCTACAGCGCAAACCAGTAGTTGGTACTGGAAGTTAGCGATAGCAAAACGATGTCGTTTGAATAAGTCGATACGACAGCGTTTCGCCTTCATGCTAAAGATTCAACAGATGACTTGTGCGATGATTAAAAACCAGTGGATAGATACAGGTATCTCTAATCAGTTGTTGCAAGATAACCAGCAGGTACTTGTCAACGATATCAAAACGGTGTCGCTTGAATAAGTTGACACGACAACGTTTTGACTTAACGCTAAGGATCAGTCGTTGAATTTGAAAATAAATCAGCTTTGACCAACAAAGAATTCAGCAGATGGACTTTTAGCAAGGCAAATCCAGCAGCTGACGACTTAGCAACGCAAAATTCAGCAGCAATGCGAAATTCAGTAGCGACGCAGACTTCATCTTCTCCACAAAAAAGTTAGAATTTCTCGACGCGAAGCAAGATTGTTGTACAGGAAACTTCACCAGTGAAAGTCGAAGAGATCTCTCACGCGTACAAGGAAGATTTCGTGCAGTAACCGTCGAATTGAGAGAAGTAATGGACAATTAAAACCCGTAAATCATGCGCGCGTAACAGTCGACGTAATGATAGGGAATTAAGAGCCTTAATGGCGTACGCTTGAATTCCCTTCCTCGCCACCTATAAATACCGATTGTGATTGCACCAATTCCACACCACTTCGAAATTTACAGCGAAACAAGCGATAAGCTCCCACGCTACTTCGAAATTCTCAGTCAGAAAAACAGCGGTCCTGCACGCCAAAGCTCTGCGGAAATTTCAGCAGATTCTTAGCCGCAGTTCTGTGCAAGCGACGAACCAGCAGGTGTGAGACTTATGAAGAATTCGTGCAATCGAGTTACTGCCGGACTTCATTCAAAACAGCAGGATTCGTGCTACCAGACTTCACCCCATATTCGTAAACCAGACTTCAGACTTCGCTCAGTTCACGTAAAATCAAACTTTTAATTGTAAGTGGGCTTTTGCTAATATGTATTTCGTTGGTTATATTATCTATATTCATTTCGAAATTTCAGTTCTTCGTCTACTGTTCGAGCACCTTTTGTTCAGATTGGTTTATCTCATTCAAACTCCGCTTGCACTGATTTTTGCTTTCGTTATATGGGTCTATGGAATATTTCGGCTTTCTGGGTTACTGTGTGTGACCACATGGCCTCGACCCCTTAGAGGAATAAAACTTAGGGACTGATCAGTAAACCATAGACATGATTCTGTCGTTATATGGGTTTACGGAATATTTCGGATTTCTGGGTTACTTGGTGTAACTAATGGCCTCGACCCCTTAGAGGAGCAAAACTTAGGGACTGATCAGTAAACCATAGACACGAAGTAATCATCAGTGCTATCTGTCAGACTATGCTCTGTTATGCTATGCTATGCTCTGTTATGTTATGCTTTGCTCTGTTATGCTATGCTCTGTTCTGTCTAAGCTCTGTTCTGAAATCTGTTGTTCAGTATATGTATAAGTATATTTTGTATGCTCGAATGATATCCCCCACTTGCTAAGTGTTTCCCCAAACACTCACCCCTTACATATCCACCCAGATAAGAATGAAGAGCAGGTAGAAGAAGAATATCAAGAACAATTCTGGGGCTGGTGAAGATTCAGATTTCTATTTAATTATGTATTTTTCGCTTCCGCATTCTGTTATTCAAATTTTATTTTCAGATGTAAAAACGATCATATATCGATTATTAATAGACTGGTTTGAGCTATGCTATGATGGCTTAATGTTTTATAATTTTCATAATTGTTTAATATTGCCGATGTCATGAGTCTCGGTCTCGGGGCATGACATTTACAGTACTCACAAAGTGTATTCATTGTTGTATTTGATTGAGTCTGTAACAAACGGGCTTCTCAAAAAGCCGTTTGAAAACACTAAAGTGTTGTAACCAGCAGCTGTGTCTGCTTGGATTGTTGTTGTGAGATACTAGGAGTTCTCGTAGCTGCGGGTTACGGGATCGGGTGTTTGTAGAAGGACTACTCTCATCAAAGTCTTCTAGTGATACCTTCCGAGGAGGAAGAAGGGGAGACGTAGGACATTGAAGTCCGAACTTCCAGAAACAAATCCTGAACTCTATCTTTTACATTACGCACGATTATATTAGTTGTGTTTACTTACTGTTCACAAACCAATCGGCTTTTTTCCGCACAAATATTGTTGGCTGAAAAGTTTTCTCATAACTGAGATATTCTTAAGTCTGGTAACTCGGACTTAAGTTAAGCAAGAAGCTCGCAAAACATTTTAAAAGAGTTTTGAAATAGAAAAATCGAAGGAGTTCATTCAACCCCCCCCCCCTTCTGAACTCCTATTTACTTAGTGATCCTATTTCTGGGACCATCAATCTCGGACTTAATCCACTCGACAAATGATAACCACTTGGAAAGTCCGAACGAGGGTAGTTTGATAGATCACCAGGTCACTATCCATCTGCATGCTCAGAACATCACTATGTTTCCTACCAATGAAACGTGGTACTTCACATCGCAGATGCTAGTCTCAAGCTCGGGCGGCCCTTATCCTCTTTTGGACGGCCCAATCAACTAGGAACAGATTTAGAATAGATAGTGACTATTAGATGTGTTTCATGATAGCCATAAAATTCACTATCACATCTAACATACACTATAGTGCATTCAAGGTCTTTATCAAACAATTGTAATCATAATAATGAAGATAAAGAATGCCATAAAAGAATGCGAATTTCATAAATAAAGATTGTTTTACAAAGAGTCGACAAGAACCCACATGCCACAAGTTGGCTAGCCCTACTCTAACACCATGGACCACTAAATGACCTCCCTAGGACCACCCTGAACCATATCTAAGCCCCTAGAACAGCCCTTGGTCGAAGCAATACAAGAAACCATCAAAAACATGTTAGAAAAATATGAAACATGCGTGGATCTAAAACATTAAACGTAGATCAATGCAAATCACATGAAATTCATGCATTTGATCCTTCAAAACTGTTTAATATGGCGTAATTGATGAGAAAAGAATAGATATTACATGCCTTTGTTTGAGAAATATAAGATCTGCAAGTTACCGAAGTGTAGGACGCGAGATCGGGACAAGACCGCTTTGGATCACCAAAAGCTTTGAGGAAATCGATTGGGGCGTTGGAGGAGATGAGAGGGATAGTTATGGTGATGAGTGGAGGCTAGGATTTTGCACAAAAATTATGTTTGAAATAAAATGAGGTGTGATACACAAGACCCTTCAAATGATAGCATAAGTTAGGAAAATTAAAAGAGCTTTTTCCCCTTAAGCCCCCACTAATTAAAATATGTTTTAAAACTCCCAAAGCAAGCCTCCAACTTTAATTTTCGTAATAATAATTTCACTTATTTGCAAAACATAGAAAAACTCATTAAAATAGCTCGTATAGGCGAAAAACGGGTTCCCCCTCAAAATAATCATAAAAACCAAAATTTTAGGAAATTGTTGCTTAAAAAAATATAAATCAGTTCTTAAAATCTAAGCGCTTAAAAATCTCAAATAATTTTCATCTTAGTCGTCCCTAGTCTCGTCCACGCTTCCGAAACTCAAACAGCCTAAAAACATGCATGCATATCATGCAACATTAAAACAATAAGTAAATCACATAAAATAGCAAATAATTTTCTAAAATGATTTTTCCCCCTAGTCATGCACTCATTTCTACGTTCAGGATTTCTAGGAGTTACAATTACTTTCTCAAATAATAAAATTACTAGCTCAATTTCCTGATTATACATCAAAATTATTAGACTCGATAATGCTGGTGAATTTACTTCAAAAACTTTCAATGATTATTGCATGTCAGTGGGAATTACTGTTGAGCATCTTGTGGCTCATGTACGTACACAAAATGGTTTAGCTGAATCATTGATTAAACGTCTATAACTGATTGCTAAACCAATGATTATGAAAACAAAACTCCCAATTTCTATATGGGGACATGCAATTTTACATGCTGCTGATTAATTCGTATCAGACCAAGTGCATATCGTAAATACTCACTGTTGAAGCTTGCATTTGGTAAAGAACCAGATATTTTTCATCTCAGAATATTTGGATGTGCGGTATATGTACCTATTGCACCGCCTCAACGAACAAATGGGACCTCAAAGAAAGATCGGAATTTATGTTGGTTATGATAGTCCATCAATAATTCGATATCCTTAACCTCATACAGACGACGTTCCACTGCACGTTTTGCTTATTGTCACTTTGATGAGAATACCTTCCCAATATTAGGGGGAGAAAAGAAACATACCGAAAAAGAGATTACATGGTATGTACCATAATTGTTATATCTGGATCCAAAAATAAACAATGTGATGAAGAAGCACAGCAAATTGTGCATTTGCAGCGAATAGCAAATCAAATGTTAGATGCATTTGTGGACACAAAAGGAGTAACTAAATCAAATATACATGCTACAATTGCTCCTTCTCGAATTGAAATTCCAAAGAAACAAATTTAGAAAACAAAGATGTTAATGATGTCATAACACGCCTAAAGCGTGGAAGACCAATCGGTTCCAAGCATAAAAATCCTCGAAAAATAAAATGCATAGAGAAACACGATGATCCTAAAATCGTGAATGATGTTCCAACAGAAACACATGATGATGAAAATGTTCTGTTGAAACCACAAAATGATGAGAATCATGAAATCTCGATCAATTATATTAATACTAGAGAAATATGGAACCGAAATGATGTGAAAGAAATGATGATATATTTTCTTACAATGTGGCATTTGACATCATAAACGAGAATGAAGATCATGAACCAAAATACTTTGGTGAATGTAAAAATCAATAGGAATGGATAAAATGGAAAGACGCCATCCACGTGGAGTTAGATTCGTTAAATAAACGTAATGTTTTTGGACCTATAATCCTTACACCTGAAGGTGTGATAGGATCAATGGAATCGAAAATAGAGTTAAAATAAGCTTAGGAGTTCAGAAGGGGGGTTGAATGAACTCCTTCGATTTTTATTTTACGAAACCTTAAAACTATTTTTACAAGCCTTTGCTCAACTTAGATCTGATTGACCAGATCTGAGGCTCTCAGTCCAAATCTGCTCTCTCGGTTAACAAATATTGTGCAGAAGCAAACCGATTAAACATTGAACAGTTAAAAATAAATACGATTCAAGTAAGTAAAAGATAGAGTTTAGAGTTTGTTTGTGGAAGTTCGGATCTGAAGATCCTACGTCTTCCTTTCTTCCTTTTCAGGAAGGTTCCACTAGAAGAATTTAATGTGTACAGCTTCTGTAAACACCCGATCACTCAAGACACGCTACAAGTGAACTCCTAGCAACCACAATCTACGCAGATACCACTGCTGATTACAATCAAATGAATTTTTTGAACTGCTTCAGAAAGCACGTTCGTTACAGACTCTAATCTGATTTTTCAATGAATACGATACAATAGAGTTCTGTAAATCTTCTGGTTTCTTTACATTGAAATTTGTTTACAAATGTAAACCAGAAGATATCTCGGAGGTTTTTCTAATAAGAACTTAACGAGAGTGTTCTTCAAGATGTTCAAGACTAGGACTCAAAATATTTTTGCGAGAGTGCGTTTGAAAAATCCCAGAGAGAAAATACGAGAGCGTTTTTTAGAGTCACCAAGCTTGTAGTTTTGCAGAGATCTGGGAGAGCTTCTCGTTTGAGTTTATTCAGCTATATATACTCTTCCATCTTCAACGGTCATTAATTGAGCCAGTAGACACAAACCTTGTTTGCATATCTTCATCGTACCAACTCATTAAAAGCTCCATTAATGCCATGCAAAGGCTTGTCGGTTGTTGTCAGAGATTTATTGACTTTATACCCAAAATAGGTAAACATCGTATAAACCAATTCTGCGTCCTGCAAAATATTCTCCAAATAACTCTAAACTTGAGTCTCTTTCATCCACTTTGTCTAACAGGATTTATACGATTGAATCTCGATCGTTGAATCCTTTGGAATGTAAAGCTGTTAAATCTGAAACTCAAATCTGTTTTGACACTGAGATCTGTAATCTACTCTCAATTATATAAGCTTTACTTTATTTTTCTATTGTGTATCTTCCCCCTTTAACTTCTTCATAACTGTATAACTGTCAGATCTGAGTTCTCTCCTTCACAAGTCTTCCTCCTTTTCTTTAACAATATCTTCATATCTGAAACCTCCTTTTTGTTTCTTTAACTATACCATGGTCAAATCTGAAATCTCTCTTCTTTACGAATATTCTCCCTTTATCTTTTCTAAAACAGAAGATCTGCCATATCTGAATTCCTGAAATAACTGAATATCTAAAATACTCTGAACTAAAAACTGATATAGTCTGATCGAAATTGCTCTAATATGAAATTCTTAACCCGATAACTGAAATTACACGAATATCGAAATCTGATAAGCTCTGATCTGAATATCTTTCTTACGTTAAACACAATTACTAAATGTCCAGATCTGATTCTTAAATTCAGCTATTTGTCTTATTTTCGTTATCACCAAAACATATAAATTTTATCTTAACAATTTCCCGATTTTTTGTGATGACAAAACTTAGCAGCCTACGACTTAGAAGAGACAAAAATAGATTGCTCAAAGTCGTGCTATATATATATATTCAAAACTGGCTAAGTAATAGATTTTTTGTACAAAGAAGAGAAAAACGAAAATCTGTCAGGCCCGGTGCTCAATCAGAGATAAAACACGCAATACACAAACGTGGAAGTATTTAAAAAGTGACTAAAATTTTCGCTTTGGCCTGACTTAGAAAACATGATTTTAAAATACATTTCTATCCAAAATACTGGTTTTACAACAACTGAAAACCCAATACAACAACCAGCAGCAATACAAACATAGAGTGACTCCCCATCGACACACAATAGGATCATGGCGAGTCTATCGCTCAACATATATACAATTTAGCAATAGAACATCACATCAGGGCATACCCCAGTGACGACGCTACTACTGCCTATATATACTATATATAACTAGGACAATCTATCCACCTTCCGGGGCACCACCAGCTGGGCTATCTCCATAACCAGCTGAGAATCCATGGAAACCTGAACAACACACAGGCAAACAAAACAATCCAGCCCCAGAGGGACATGGGGACCAAACCCCATTACGGAGAGCAGCATAATACAGCAAACAGATAGCAACAGATATAAATGCAGATGCTATGCATGAGATCAACAGAAAGCAACATTAGCAGGATACAACCGAAAGCAGGGAGCCAAAGGATCTCAATAACAGCTCACAACTGATAACAGATCAACTGAAAGGTAGTGGCCACGGGGTGCATGAGTATATGGGAGCTACCCACTCGTCTCAACACACGATACCAGATGGACAGCAGATCACTCAACCTGCTGTTGCCAAGCTCATGAGGCGTGTTAGCTATCCACTCAGCTCATAGCGGCTAACAACAACCCAATAGGGAGATGAGGGTCACGGTATTGCCGCTCGTCCTCATACAAGCATCCTGGTACTCACGGATTAGCACAAGAAAGCAAGGCTAACAAGGTCTGAGCTCAACAATGAAATGCGTGTATGCAAATACAACAGCTTGCACATTAACCACAAGGTGGAAGCAAACAATAACAGCACAGAGCATATACAGCAACACACATAAATATCCATGCCCAATCCAAATCTGTAAAACAAGCTCACATCCGTACCTTCACTTCTGAGCTACAATTACTACAAGCGAGGTCCCGAGCACTCAGATTTGAAAACTGATAAACCAATACAACAAAAATACTCAGGGACAGTAGCACAGAACTTAAGAACTGGGAGCTACGAGCTCCACCCAGCTCTATCCTACCCTTATAGCACAATAGGTAGCTCTAAACGAAGCATAAGGCAGGTTCTAACACTTACTCGAAGCGTTACCTGAACGGAAAAGCAAATCTGCTCAAATGCTAACAGACTACACAAGGTAGCTTACTTCACGATCCTCTTCGAGCTAACCCAAGTCTTCGAAAGAGGTATGAGAAGATCCGTCTTGACAAGAGGAGTCCTACGCTACCACTCTTGCTTCAATCGGAGCTGTCTATCGTCGAAAATCGACGAAGATAAGATTCGATGAACAGTAGCTAGGGTATCACGACAGAGTAAGCTTATGGGAAATATTTCTAGGTGTCGGGAAAGATAATGGCGAGACCAGTCAAAGTCCTTCATATATACAACTTAAGTCTCCCAAATCTGATGAACAGTATCCACCGACAACACCAGCTCAAAGTTGATACCCACTCAGATCTGAGTACCACCCAAGATCTGAACCTTACGCTAAAACAGATCTGAACTTCCTTCAAAACGACGTCGCACCAAAGTTCACTATTCCACTGGTACACGTCACCTTGCTAGTACCAAATCTGCTATCGCAAAACGGCGTCGCATCGCAATCCAGATCTGAATGACCAGATCTCACACAAGTACTAACCAGCGTTTGCTAATACCCAAAACGATGCCGCACTGCATTCCGGTCTAGATAACCTGAAACCGGTCTAATCAAACCCTCGAACCAGGTCGGTTCACACAACGCTAGAAACTTGCGAATCTCAAATCTAATTTATCCTAAACGACAGCATTTCTCTACCCGCGCAGGTATTCGCTAGCGTAACTCGAATACTTTGCGACAACCAGATTTGACCTCTAGCCTTAAATTCCATCAGCCCACACCAAAGCCGAAGTCACCAACCAAAACTTCTCAACTCTCCAAATCTGACTACTACCCCGCAGAACTCCACACTGTCCAGAGCTGTTTCCAATACACAAATACAGAAATCCGATATGCATAGCAAACATACTAACTCAAAGCTGGTTCATCCCAGATCTGTTCACGCCAAATCTGGTCTATACAAAACCCGATTAATTAACTTAATTAATCCGATAATCTTTCGGGTCTCACATTTCTCCCCCATTGAAAATAAGATTTCGTCCTCGAAATCAAACAACAACTCCAGAACTGAGCAAAACTTCAACAAAAAACCAACACTGGAAAATCACGCTACGCACAAAACAACCAGCAGCGCTCTAACACACAACAAGAGGCTACTAACCAAGAATCCAAGATAACGGGGCAGAACAACAGCAAGCAAACTAGCTACTGGAGTAAATGCAAGATCAACTCAAACAGATGAGGCCATTCACGTTGCATTTTCTCCTCCAACTCCCACATAGCTTCTTCTCTACCATGTTTGCTCCACTGGACCATCACCAAAGGAATGGTCTTGTTCCTAAGCTGTTTCTACTTTCTGTCCAAGATCTGCAAGGGATATTCCACATAGCTCAAAGTCCGATCCAGCTCCACCTCGTCAGTTTGCAACACATGAGAAGGATCTGGCTCATACTTCCTCAGCATAGACACATGAAACACATCATGCAATGAGGACAGATCTGGTGGCAACAACAAACGATAAGTCAATGTACCAAACCTCTGCACAATCTCATAAGGTCCAACGTAGCGATGAGCCAACTTTCCCTTGAGACCAAATCTCATAACACTTCTAAAATGAGAAACTTTCAAGAAAACTCTATCACCAACCAGAAAATCTAGAGGCCTACGCCTATGGTTCGCATAACTGGCTTGGCGATCCTGTGCAGCTTTCATGAGCTGTCGAATCAGATCTACCTGATCTCTCATCTTCTGCACAAAGAGAATACAGCTTCTTTTCCCCCACTTTTTCCCAACCGATAGGCGATCTGCACTTCCTCCCATACAACGCTTCAAATGGTGTCATTCCAATTGTCACCTGGTAGCTGTTATTGTAGGAAAATTCAACCAAAGACAATAATCTTGTCAGCTACCACTGAAATCTATCACAACAGCTCTCAACATATCCTCCAAAGTTTGGATAGTCCTCTCAGATTGGCCATCGGTTTGGGGACGATAGGTTGTACTCATAGCCAACCTGGTACTCAAAGCTTCCTGCAAACTCTTCCAAAATCTGGAAGTAAACCTCGGATCTCGATCTGAAACAATGGACACGGGCACACCATGCAATCGCACCATGAAATCTATATATAGCTTCGCCATATTCTTCAAAGAATACGTCATATTGTAGGGAAATGAAGTGATCAGACTTCAAAAGTCTATCTATAACAACCAAAATAGCATCACAACCTCTGCTGGAAAGAGGCTAATGGGTTACAAAATCCATAGGTATGTGCTCTCAATTCCATTGGGGGCACTCCTAAACTCTGCAATAAACCACCAGGTCTCATCCTTTCTGCCTTAACTTGCTGACAATTCAGACAACGCGCAACAAAATCAGCAACATCGCTCTTCAAACCTACCCACCAGTAAAGTGACTTCAAGGCATGGTACATCTTCCTTGTACCAGGATGGACACTATGTCTACTACAGTGTACTTCTCTCAAGATCTCCTCCTTCAAATCAATCAGATTCGGCACTACCAGCCTGCCACGAAATCTCAAACATCCATCAGAGGTGACAGTATAATCTTCCAACTGTCCAGCTCGAGTCTTCAACTTCAGTTCATGGATATAGGGATCTGTTCTCTGAGCTGCTCTAATATTCGCAACAATCTGTGGCTCAACTTGAAAAGAAGACACCACAATAATCCTCACCTGGGTAAAAACGCCAATCAGTAGTGCTTAGATGCTCATAAACCTTCGAAATCTGCAATGAAGCAAGCATAGACACTTGAGCCTTTCTGCTCAATGCATCAGCAACTACATTCACTTTCTCAGGTTGATATTGGATTTCACAATCAAAATACTTAAGCAGCTCCATCCATCTACGCTGTCTCATGGTTAAATATGGCTGAGAAAACAGATACTGAAGAATCTTGTGGTCTGTATACACCACAAACTGCTCGCCATACAGATTGTGACGCCAAATATTCAAGGAAAAGACCACAGCTGCTAACTCCAAATCATGAACTGGGTATCGAGTCTCATGCGGTTTTAACTGACAAGAAGCATACGCAATGACTCGACCATACTGCATCAACACACAACCCTATCCATTCAGAGAATCATCAGAACAAACAACAAAACCTCCAGAACCCAAAGGCAAAGCTAACACAGGAGCAGTGGTCAACTTCTCCTTGAGCACTTCGAAACTCGACTCACATTAATCTGTCCACTATAATCTTCTATATTTCTGGGTCAACTACGTCATCGGCTTGGCTATCGAAGAAAAACCCTAAATGAAACGTCTATAGTAGCCATCCAAACCCAAGAAACTACGGATCTCTGAAACATTCCTAGGTCGCTCCCAGTTAAGAACTGCTTCGACCTTACGAGGATCCACCGAAATACCTTCTGCGGAGATGAAATGACCCAAAAAGATAACCTTATCCAGCCAAAATTCACACTTGCTGAACTTTGCATACAGCTGTGAGTCTCTCAGTTTTTGCAATATCAGTCTCAAGTGTTCCTTGTTCTCAATGAAATTCTTTGAATACACCAAGATGTCATCTATGAAGACAATCACAAAATGATCGATGTACTCACTAAAGATGCGATTCATCAAATCCATGAAGACCGCATGAGCATTCGTCCATCCAAACGGCATCACCAAAAACTCATAATGCCCGTATGTAGTCCTGAAAGTCGTCTTCGACACCTCAGCGTCTCTGATCCGCAATTGATGATAACCCGATTGCAGATCAATCTTAGAGTACATTGCTGATCCTTGCAGCTGATAAAACAAGTCATCGATCCTCGGCAAAGGATACTAGTTCTTGATCGTCGCTTATTCAGCTGCCGAAAACCCACACACATCCTCATAGATCCATCCTTCTTTTTCACGAAGAGAATCGAAGCTCCCCAAGGTGACATACTCGGCCTTATGAATCCCTTCTCTAAAAAATCACGCAACTGATCCTTGATCTCCTTCAACTCAACTGGTGCCAATCGGTAAGGGGCTCTCGAAATCGGGGCTGTCCCTGGCACCAACTCTATGCTGAAGTCAATCTCTCGTCTCGGTGGGAATCCAGGAATTTCTTCCGAAAACACATCAGGGAACTCTCGAACCATCGGAAAATCGCTCAACTCTGTCCGTGATTCCCGATAACTATCAAGGGCATAAATCATAAACCCAGAGTTCTCTAGCGACAACAAGCTAAACATCTCCATGGCAGAGACCAAGGAAATCTTCGACTGGGAATCGTGGCCATAGAAATTCCGTTTCTCGCCAAACTGGGACTGAAAACTCACTACGCCATGGAAACAATCCACAGTGGCCCTATAGTTAGACAACACGTCCATTCCCACTATGCAGTCAAAATCCCACATTACTAACCGAATCAGGTTCGCTACCAACACACTCACCAGAATACCATTCAACAAAATCTCTCGGGAGAACAAGCTCGCGCTGGCAGGAGTTGCAACAGACACAACATCACACAGATACGTTGTATGCAAACCATGATCAACCACGAATGCATCAGCTATAAACGAATGTGATGCTCCAGTATCAAACAATACAAGTGCGGGAAGATCAAAGACAGTAAAAGTACCTGCAATCACTCCTCCTGGCGTGTCTTCCGCTTGCTCCCTAGTCATGGCATTCACCTGGGCATGCTGAGGTCCTGTGAACTGGGGCTGGGAAGACTGTCCAAATTGCGAAGGACCAGGCTGCTGGAACGGCCTATACTGGGCTTCCCCTACCCTCGGCTGCGGAATAGGAAAAGAACGACCTCTAGATGACCCACAAGAACGACCCTTAGGGCAGTGGTGTGCTGAGATCCATCCAATGGACACACACTCGAAAAATTTCCATATTGCCCACAAAGGTTACAAGCACCCTGAACCCATGTACACTACGTCAAGGGGTGTCTGCCACCACACTGGCCACAAAAGGTAGCCTTAGGACTACTAATACTACTGCTTGAACTGCCCGAGCCAGAAGAACTAGAACCCTGCTTCTTCTTGAACTGATGGCCACGAGGCCTAAACCTGTGACGTCCAGACTGTTACGCTGACTGCTGGGGTTGCTGCTGAGATGACTGGGGAAACTGGGGA
Organism: Dorcoceras hygrometricum; assembly: GCA_001598015.1. Classification (NCBI taxonomy): domain Eukaryota; kingdom Viridiplantae; phylum Streptophyta; class Magnoliopsida; order Lamiales; family Gesneriaceae; genus Dorcoceras; species Dorcoceras hygrometricum. The sequence continues at coordinate 467,701 of KQ991802.1, forward strand.
GGTTGCGCCCTTGGAACATTGGGATGTGAACCTTGTGCAGCTTGAGGCTGAACCCGAGACCTGCAGTTCCTCAACCCTTCCTCGATGTCCATTGCCTTGTCCACCACGTCCGCATAACTGGTAGGTGAACTCGTCAACACCAAGGAATACAAATCCTTGTTTTGCCCTTCCAGGAAACGGTTCCTCTTCGCCGTCTCCCGGCCAGACACATGAGCAATGTAGATAAGAAGAGAAGAAAACCTACGAGCATACTCACCCACTAACATGGTTCCTTGAAAAAAGTTTTCAAACTCACGCTCCCGAGCATTCACATAAGACTCCGGAACATGCACCTGATGGAACGCCGTACAGAAACTATCCCAAGTAATCCCGGAACCAGTCTCCTCAAGAGTTTGGGAAGCACCTCTCAACCAGCGCTCTGTGTTCTTCCTCAGTTACCCTTTGTTTGCAGCATTCTATGAACGTCGCCAAACTCAGTCTGCGCTCATAATCATAGCGCACTCGATCAAACAGTCCAGTAATGTGCTGCAACCAGGACTCCGCATCGGAACTACTCTCGTCTCCATCAAACTTCTGAGGATTCATACGCTGAAACCTCGCCATGATTAGTTTCATCTCATCCACACGGGCAGCCAACCCATCTACCTCATCCTCAACCTTCCCAATACGCCTACGAACAGGAATACTACGCTGAATCTCCTCATTCTGAGCCTCAGATTCTGCCGAAATCTGTGTGGTATCTCTACCCCTACGTCTAGGTGGAATCTAGGCAAACACTAATACAGTAAGATCACACAACAAGTATAGCACATAGTCAAGCACATGCAACACGCAACAAAGTGCCTAGACTCAAGTGTGATCAAAAGAATTCGGCTTATCCCAGTTTAAGCTCTTACCAAAAATATCAGGCCCGGTGCTCAATCAGAGATAAAACACGCAATACACAAATGCGGAAGTATTTAAAAAGTGGCTAAAATTTTTCTCTTTGGCCTAACTTATAAAACATAATTTAAAAATACATTGCTATCCAAAATACTGGTTTTACAACAACTAAAAACCCAATACAACAACCAGCAGCAATACAAACATAGAGTGACTCCCAATCGACACACAATAGGATCATGGCGAGTCTCTCGCTCAAATAGATACAATTTAGCAATAGAACATCACATCAGGGCATACCCCAATGACGACGCTACTACTACCTATATATACTATATATAACTGGGACACTGTATCCACCTCCCGTGGCACCACCAGCTGGGCTATCTCCACGACCAGCTGAGAATCCATGGAAACCTAAACAACACACAGGCAAACAAAACAATCCGGCCTCTGAGGGACATGGGGTCAAACCCAATATAGAGAGCAGAATAATACATCAAATAGATAGAAACAGATATAAATGCAGATGATATGCATGAGATCAGCAGAAAGCAACAGCAGCAGGCTACAACCGAAATCAAGGAGCCAAAGGATCTCAATAACAGCTCACAACTGATAATAGATAAATTGAAAGGTATTGGCCACGGGGTGTGTGAGTATATGGGAGCTACCCACTCTCAACACACGGTACCAGATGCACAACAAATCACTCAACCTATTGTTGCCAAGCTCATGAGACGTGGTAGCTATCCACTCAGCTCATAGCGGCTAACAACAACCCAGCAGGGAGATGAGGGTCACGGTATTGCCGGTCATCCTCATACAATCATCCTGGTACTCACGGATTAGCACAACAAAGAAAGGCTGACAAGGTCTGAGCTCAACAATGAAATGCGTGTATGCAAATACAACAGCTTGCACACTAACCACAAGGCAGAAATAAACAATAACAGCACACCGGCACACAGCAACACACATAAATATCCATGCTCAATCCAAAGCTGTAAAACAAGCTCACATCCGTACCTTCATTTCTGAGCTACAATTACTACAAGCGAGGTCCCGAGCACTCAGATCTGAAACCTGATAAACCAATACAACAACAATACTCAGGGACAGTAGCACAGAACTTACGAACTGGGAGCTACGCGCTCCACCCAGCTCTATCCTACCCTTCTAGCACAACAGATAGCTCTAAACGAAGCATAAGGTAATTTCTAACACTTACTCGAAGCGTTACCTGAATGGAAAAGCAAATATGCTCAAATGCTAACAGACTACACAAGGTAGCTTCCTTCGCGATCCTCTTCGAGCTAACCCAAGTTCTCGAAAGAGGTATGAGAAGAACCGTCTTGACAAGAGGAGTCCTACGCTACCACTCTTGCTTCAATCGGAGCTGTCAACCATCGGAAATCGACGAAAATAAGATTTGGTGAACAGTAGCTAGGGTATCGCGACAGAGTAAGCTTACGGGAAATATTTCTTAGTGTCGGGAAAGATAATGGCGAGACCAGTCAAAGTCCTTCATATATACAACTTAAGTCTCCCAAATATGATGAACAGTATCCACCGACAACACCAGCTCAAAGCTGATACACACTCAGATCTGAGTACCACCCCAGATCTGAACCTTATGCTAAAACAGATCTGAACTTCCTTCCAAATGACGTCGCACCGAAGTTCACTATTCCACTGGTACACGTCACCTCGCTAGTACCAAATCTGCTATTGCAAAACGGCGTCGCATCGCAATCCAGATCTGAATGACCAGATCTCACACAAGTACTAACCAGCGTTCGCTAATACACAAAACGATGTCGCACTACGTTCCGGTCTAGATAACCAGAAACCGGTCTACATCAAACCCTCGAACAGGCCATTTCACACAGCGCTGGCAACTTGCGCATCTCAAATCTGTTTTCTCCTAAACGACAGCGTTTCTCTACTTGTTCCAGATATTCGATAGCGTACCTCGAATACTTTGTGACAACCAGATTTGACCTCTAGCCTTAAATTCCATCAGCCCACACCAAAGCCGAAGTCACCAACCAACACTTCTCAACTCTCCATATCTGAATACTACCCCGCAGAACTCCACAACTGTCCAGAGCTGTTTCCAATACACAAATACAGAAACCCGATACGCATAGCAAGCATATTAACTCAAAGCTGGTTCATCCCAGATCTGTTCACGCAAATCTGGTCTATACAAAACCTGATTAATTAACTTAATTAATTCGATTATCTTTTGGGTCTCACAAAATCTGCTCAGCTTTCTCCAAGCCAATATCGAAATCCTCTAGAGCTAGTACTTCCTTATCCTCTGTTAGATCCACCACCTCTTTTCCTTGGAGGTTCGCTCCTACTTCCACCACCACCGGGCCTGCTTTGATCGTAAGGAGGCTGCACCTCGGCTGCTGCTTACTTCCCCCTTTTTGTCATCATTGTCAGGCCCCGTGCTAATTACTCACAATTAACACGTAATAAACGCATAAACACGGAAGCTAAAATCAGGGCTTAAAAATTTTTCGAAATCATTTGGGCCTGAAGGTAAAAACATACATCCAAAATATCGATAGTCAAAATATAAGTTAACTCAAACTTATACAAACCAGGCAACAATAAATCTCAAGTCTAAAATAAATCTCCAATACATAGAAACACGGGGCATCCCCCGGTTTAGTACATATCATAAATATAACTGGGACTCATGGGAACGAGGGTCGACCAGCTGTACCACTGCTCTGTCCAGCCTGGCTACCTGAAGATCCTGCAAATGGGTGACACAGACCCAAGACACAAAAGCAGGAAAACAAAATACGAGGTCAAGCCTCAGTACGAAGAGCTATCAAAACAGCTAAACATGCAACATGCCATAAATAAATTCTATGAATGCATGAGGGCTATCAAAGAATCGTATAGCTAGACCAGTCTATCAACTGGCAAATAAATTCAAGCCTCTAAACCACGCATAGCCAATCAACCGATGGAAATCATCGGTCCGTGATCATCGGGGCCCGTCAGCCCATCAGAGCTCGGTGGTAGACACTCGAATCCGGTAGTCACCACTCCGATGATAGCGTTTGACTTTTCGGGCACGACTCAAAGATCGGCCAGTCACAATGTGGCACCCAATCAGGTCATCAAATCAATCTGTCAAGGCTCAATATGTATGCGTGTATGCCAATCAATATCAATGCATAATGCATACAAGACATATTACATGAAAGCAGTAAGCATAACTCAAACAATTCAGAACTGATTCACGTAAACACCTATCAACAATTCCACAGATTTCACAACACTGAAATATAATCATGTTCATGCTCAAAGCTGCTAAGGGCTGCTCAATCGTACCTTCACAGCTTCAATATACCTTAACCGGTTTCACAAACAACGGACAGCAACTAAATCAAGTCTACGGCCCTTGAAAACTTCACGGCACAAGCTCACGCTAGCAAGAGGAACGCACGGCGCAGCTTTCTCCAAAAGCTTCGAACGCTAGCAGCTCCACTCCTACAATCCAGCTGTTAATTCAAAGTCTAAAATAGGTAGCCAACGAAAAATCTAAGCTAGGGGAGTTCAGCGCCACCAAGACCACTCAATTCATCGGCGGAAAACGGTGGGAATCTACGAAGAAATGTTTGGGTGAACAGTAACTCGACGAGGGTTTGAATACGAAGATAAGAAATATCAGGTTCTCAATAATTCTAAGTGTCGATCAACACTTCTATATATAACCCTCAAATCCAACAGCTGTTGTCCACGAAAGCATCCAGTCGACGTGAACAGTAGATATCTTACAGCAGATACCATCTTTTTATTTCGATAAAACCAGCAGAAACAACCAGCCGTTGCATTCTAAAAAATAACATCAAAACGACACCATTCCAACTAACTCAAACGACGTCGCAGCACTTCACCAGATGACAACAGATATCTCTCAACAACCATCAGCGCCTGATCTCACGAAATTACTCAAAACGACGACGCATAAACTAATCCAAACGACGTCGTAATGGTTACGTAAGCATTCTGCCAACAGCTGGTCACCCAATCGCAACACTCAAAACACAGCGTTTCAACTTATCAAAATGACGTCGCACAGCATACGTCACCCTATCTGTTGCCAGATATCTCGCGACTGGTTCCTCAAACCATCGAATGGTCGCTCCTTCTAACGCAACTGCTGAAATCAGTTGTCAACACTCAAAAATGTTGACCAACACATGTCGTTCCTTCGTTAATCCTTGCATTAGCACGCCTGCTGCCAGCAGCAACTATTCTAAGCGCAACTACTGCCAACAGATAACAATGCGTCATGCCTACGTCATCTCTACTGATTCAAAATTCACCAGACTTGAGCTACAGTAACGTTGACCCGCGTTGACTTCGCTACAGTAGCTTGTTGTTGACAGATTTTACCCAAATTCGCTACGACTGGTTCTATACAATAGCGCAACGTCTGAATTACAATGGGGAATCAGATTTCACGCGCAAAAACCTTCAAAATTCATGCGATAAATCCCAAATCAACTCGATTAATCACAAATTAAATTCTGATTCCTCACATTCTCCCCACCTTAAGAGATTTCGTCCTCGAAATTAAAGGCAACTCAGGGAGAAATTCAATCAAATCAATACAACATCAGGAGGAAAAACATAAAATCATCTCATTCAAACCCAAGAGTTCAAGATAACTGGGCAATCAACAAACGACAACTAGGGAAGAACATAAGAAACTGAAAACTAATACATCTATCTACTCAAACAGATGCGGCCATTCCCGCTACATCTTCTCTTCTGGTTCCCAAGTTGCTTCTTCTCTGCCATGTTGCTCCATTGGACCATCACCAACGGAACTATCTTGTTCCTCAGTTGTTTATCCTTCCTGTTCAGAATCTGCACTGGATATTCAACATAACTCAAGGCAGAATCCAGCTCAACTTCGTCGGTTCTCAACACATGTGACGGATCTGGCTCATATTTCCTCAACATTGACACATGAAAGACATCATGCATCGCTACCAATTCCTCGGGCAGCCTCAATCTATACACCAACTGTCCAATCCGCTCAAAAATCTCAAAAGGACCAACGTATCTGGGAGCTAACTTGCCTTTAAATCTGAATCGCATGACGCTCTTGAAAGGAGAAATCTTGAGAAACACACGATCGCCTACCTCGAAATCTAACGGTCGACGTCTTCTATTAGCATAGCTAGAGAAACGGTCTTGAGCAGCTTTCATTCTACTCCGAATCAAATCGATCTGATCCTTCATGTGCTGAACAAACTCTGGTGTAGAAAGCTGTCTCTCACCAACTTCTTCCCAGCAAATCGGGGATCTGCACTTTCGACCATACAACGCCTCAAACGGAGCCATTCCGATAGTCACCTGGTAGCTGTTATTGTACGAAAACTCAACCAAGGATAGAGAATCCTGCCAGCCACCGCTAAAATCCATCACAATTGCACGCAGCATATCCTCTAAAGTCTGGATAGTCCGCTCAGACTGTCCGTCTGGTGATAGGCCGTACTCATAGCCAATCTCGAACCCATAGCTGCTTGCAAACTCTTCCAAAATCGAGAAGTGAACCTCGGGTCTCTGTCGGACACTATCGAAACCGGAACTCCATGCAATTTAACCACATGGTCGATGTACAACTTTTCCATTTTCTTCATAGAGCACCTCACATCATAGGGAATGAAATGGGCGGACTTCGAAAGTCTATCAATCACAACCCAAATAGAATCACATCCCCTGCTCGATCGAGGTAAGTGAGTTACGAAATCCATGGCGATGTGCTCCCAATTCCATTGGGGCACCTCTAAACTCTGTAGCAAACCACCAGGTCTCATTCTCTCGACCTTGACCTGTTGGCAATTCAAACATCGAGCAACAAAACCAGAGATTTCGCTCTTCATACCTGCCCACCAATAGTGAGACTTCAAGGCATGATACATCTTCCTTTCGCCTGGATGCACACTGTACCGACTACAATGCGCTTCATTCATGATGGCTTCATTCAAATCAATCAGGTTTGGGACCGCTAATCTCCCTCGGAATCTCAAACAACCATCCAAAGAAACAGAGAAGTCATTAGAGTGACCATTTTGGGCCTTAATCCTCAACTCATGGATATAGGGATCAGTCCTCTACGCCTCCCTGATGTCATGCAAAAGTTGTGGCTCAACCTGCATCGTAGAAACCAGGAAGTACTGATCGCTCGGCTGAAATCTCCAACCAGAAGTACTCAACTGCTCATAGACTCTCGAATCACTCAAAAACGAAAGCATTGCAGGCTGGGTCTTCCTACTCAATGCGTCGGCAACCGAGTTCATCCTCCCAGGCTGATCACTGTTCCACTATCACGAAGCATCCTAGAAGTGCCTCTCCACCAGCACTGCGCATCATCCCGCAGCTGCAGCACTGCTAACTTTAGTCTCTTTTCCGGAGCGTACTCCAAGGTATCGAATAGCTCCTCCATCTGTACAAGCCATGCCTCAGCTCTCGCACCTCCCTCAGTAGCAGCAAACGTCGGAGGGTTCGTACGCTGAAATCGAGCTAAAACTAATTCCATCCCGCCCAACCGTCGGGTCACATCATCTACCTGATGAACATCCTCTTCACTGTCGGGAGTCCTAGACCCCTCAGAACGCCTAGATCTACCTCTTCTCGGCGGCATCTACACAAGTCTAGAGGTAAGGCTAACAACAGATAAAAATCAAGGCAGATAATAATCACATAAGCCACAGAGTCAATCAACAATCAAATCAAAACTCTGTGCCTAGACTCGAGTGTGCTCAAAAGAAATCGAGCTTATCCAAGTTTAAGCTCTGATACCAAAAATGTCAGGCCCCGTGCTAATTACTCACAATTAACACGTAATAAACGCATAAACACGGAATCTAAAATCTGGGCTTAAAAATTTTTCGAAATCATTTGGGCCTGAACGTAAAAACATACATCCAAAATATCGATAGTCAAAATATAAGTTAACTCAAACTTATACAAACCAGGAAACAATAAATCTCAAGTATAAAATAAATCCCCAATACATAGAAACACGGGGCATCCCCCGGTTTAGTACATATCATAAATATAACTGGGACTCATGGGAACGGGGGTAGACCAGCTGTACCACTGCTCTGTCCAGCCTCGCTACCTGAAGATCCTGCAAATGGGTGACACAGACCCAAGACACAAAAGCAGGAAAACAAGATACGAGGTCAAGCCTCAGTACGAAGAGCTATCAAAACAGCTAAACATGCAACATGCCATAAATCAATGCTATGAATGCATGAGGGCTATCAAAGAATCAGATAGCTAGACCAGTCTATCAACTGGCAAATCAATTCAAGCCTCTAAACCATGCATAGCCAATCAGCTGGTGGAAATCATCGGTCCGTGATTATCGGGTCCCGTCAGCCCATCACAGCTCGGTGATAGACACTCGAATCCGGTAGTCACCACTCTGATGATAGCGTTGGACTTTTCGGGCACGACTCAAAGATCCGCCAGTCACAACTTGGCACCCAATCAGGTCATCAAATCAATATGTCAAGGCTCAATATGTATGAGTGTATACCAATAAATATCAATGCATAATGCATACAAGGCATATTACATGAAAGCAGTAAGCATAACTCAAGCAATTCAGCAACTGATTCACGTAAACACCTATCAGCAATTCCACAGATTTCACAACACTGAAATATAGTCATGTTCATACTCAAAGCTGCTAAGGGCTGCTCAATCGTACCTTCACAGCTTCAATATACCTCAACCGGTTTCACAAACAACGGCCAGCAACTAAATCAAGTCTACGGCCCTTGAAACTTCACGGCAAAGCTCAACCAAAATCCTGGGAACTGAAATCTGTGCAAGGTAGCTAACATCTTAGCTCAAATCTAAACATACTCCCTCAAATACCTACGGCCAGAACTAATCTCAAGTTCTAAGCATCCACGCAGGTACCAATGACAAGAACAAAGCTCAAATCGACAAGAAAAGCTCACCCAAAAGCTCACGCTAGCAAGAGGAACGCACGGCGCAGCTTTCTCCAAAAGCTTCGAACGCTAGCAGCTCCACTCCTACAATCCAGCTGTTAATTCAAAGTCTAAAATAGGTAGCCAACGAAAAATCTAAGCTAGGGGAGTTCAGCGCCACCAAGACCACTCAATTCGTCGGCGGAAAACGGTGGGAATCTACGAAGAAATGTTCGGGTGAACAGTAACTCGACGAGGGTTTGAATACGAAGATAAGAAATATCAGGTTCTCAATAATTCTAAGTGTCGATCAACACTTCTATATATATAACCCTCAAATCCAACAGCTGCTGTCCATGAAATCATCCAGTCGACGTGAACAGTAGATATCTTACAGCAGATACCATCTTTTTCCTTCGATAAAACCAGCAGAAACAACCAGCCGTTGCATTCTAAAAAATAACATCAAAACGACACCATTCCAACTAACTCAAACGACGTCGCATCACTTCACCAGCTGACAACAGTTATCTCTCAACAACCATCAGCGACTGATCTCGCGAAATTACTCAAAACGACGACGCATCAACTAATCCAAACGACGTCATAATGGTTACGTAAGCATTGCTGCCAACAGCTGGTCACCGAATCACAACACTCAAAACGCAGCGTTTCAACTTATCAAAATGACGTCGCACAGCATACGTCACCCTATCTGTTGCCAGATATCTCGCGACTGGTTCCTCAAACCATCGAATGGTCGCTCCTTCTAATACAACTGCTGAAATCAGTAGTCAACACTCAAAAATGTTGACCAACACGTGTCGTTCCTTCGTTGATCCTTGCATTAGTGCGCTGCTGGCTGCTGCCAGCAGCAACCATTCTAAGCGTAACTACTGCCAACAGATAACAATGCATCACGCCTACGTCATCTCTAATGATTCAAAATTCACCAGACTTGAGCTACAGTAACGTTGACCCGCGTTGACTTCGCTACAGTAGCTTGCTATTGACAGATTTTACCCAAATTCGCTACGACTGGTTCTATACAATAGCGCAACGTCTGAATTACAATGGGGAATCATATTTCATGCGTAAAACCTTCAAAATTCATGCGATAAATCCCAAATCAACTCAATTAATCACAAATTAAATTATGATTCCTCACAATCATGGCCTCTATTTATGTAGGCAATGATTTATGCAAGGTGAGCAAGAAGGGTATTGTAATTTTCCTGTGTCTCCACACGGAATTCAAGCAAATCATTCGCAATAGAAGCTTTCTGGTCCTGTAACTCCTTACGAATATCAATCAGTTCTTCAGACAGAGCAGCCTTCTGATCTTGCATCTCCTTACGGAGAATATTGGTTTGAACAAGAACGACCCTGTCCTGATTATCGGAAGCAGTAAGAAACGCAGTCTCAAGGCTTGAAATTTTCTTAGAAAGAGCGGCCTTGAGTTCGTCGATGTGAAATCTGGTTTGCACTTGCTCAAGATAGATCTTATCAACTGTAGCTCGGAGCTGTGCAAATGATTTTGTATAATCTGTTGAAGGGACACCGGCAGTAGGCAATGAAATCTGAACATCAGGTGTCTCTTCAATCTGAAGAACATCATCGATATGTGAGATCTCAGGAATATCATTAGCGATAAAAATCATAGGAGAATCACTGGAAGAACTAGAACTAGAAGAACTCGGATTCTCAGATTATGAAGAGCTAGAACTGGAAATATTCAGATCCACATCTAAACCTCGTCGAAAAAAACCAAAAAATTCCGTCGATTCTGCTTCTATATCCAAAATTGGTCCTATAGCAACTATATCCCTGCACAAAATATTCGTTCAACCGGGTGCAGATGTCCAAACAATGATAACTGTACAATATCTACACAGATTCCTGCCCAACGATTCATAACCAATACGTAGTAAGGCAGTCGAGACTCCAGACTTGGACTGGCTCAATAAAAATGCAGATCGGGGCAAGTAAATCCACAAATGGCTCCTGAGGCAGCTGTGACCTTTCGCTAGAAATAGTTGAGCTGCACTCACGTATCCATCGATCCGTACCCTCTATCACTGTCCAAGATCCATAAATTAAGATCACTCGCCTAAACCAGTACTTGATGCTAGGATGAAATCGTGAAAGAATTCCACCACGCTGTACATCACTTCCACACAAACTTGAGATAGATGGCTGTGTCCATTGTGAGGATTGAGAAATTCAATTAGTAATTAATCGGATTTTGGTAGGATTAGTTACGGGTTGTGTTGTTGAATTTCTCTAAGTTTTGGATTCAATCGTAGCGAATTTTGGTGCAAAGCTGTTAACAGCACGCTACTGTAGCTCGCTGCTGGTGGATTTTGAATCAGCAGAGATGACGTAAGCGTGACGCAATGAGATCTGCTGGTGTGTGTATGCGTCGACTGGATTTGATGTAGTAGGCGCAGCGACGTTGTTTAATTAAGTGAAACGATGCGTTTTGAGTATTGCGTCTGGAACCAGTCGCAATACTCAAAACGCATCGTATTGCGTCTGGAACCAGTCGCGGGAGGAATTGTGTTGAGACTGGGTGACCAGCTGCTGGTAGCGATACTCGCGTG
>KQ991802.1:508658-519208 GCA_001598015.1 Dorcoceras hygrometricum
GCTATGTTTGAGTTCCTTATCTCCCTTGTGGGTCGAGCTTTCCGTTGTTCTTCGGCGTCTCATGCATAGCATCTGTATTTTATTCCTTGCTGTTTATTTCTGTTGTATTATTGCTCTCCGTACTGGGGTTTGACCCCATGTCCCTCCGGGGCTTGGTTTGTTTCTTTGTTGCGTTGTTTTCAGGAAACCCAGGTTCTACAGCTGGTCGTGGTTTCAACCCAGCTGGTGGTGCCCCAGGAGGTGGCTAGTGTGTCCCAGTAGCATATAGCATATATAAATATGTATCAGTTAGCCAGGGGGATGCCCTGTGCTTTGTTGTTGTAACCGTAGGGGGAGATATGTTACATGTTGAACTTGTGTATGCTTGTGGTTAAATGTGTATGATTTGAGAAACACTTTTTAAGTATTTTTGTATTTTAAATTATACGTTTAAAACCGTCGGGCCTAAAAGCGAAAATTTTACCCACTTTTTGATAGCTTCCGCATGTGTTTATCTGTTTTGAGCACGAGGCCTGACAAAGGACCAGATGTAGTGGAGCAAACAGCAGAAGATGTTAAAAAGATAATATAGCGGATGAAAGCTGCTCAAAGCCGGCAGAAGAGTTATGCAGATAATAGGAGAAGAGAGCTGAAATTTGAAATCGGCGATCATGTATTTCTGATAATTGCTCCAATGAAAGGAGTAATGCGTTTTGGGAAGAAAAGAAAGCTGAATCCAAGATATATTGGACCATATGAGATTTTAGAAAGAATAGGAATGCTAGCTTATCGTTTAGCACTGCCCCCACAGCTGTCAGCAGTTCATAGTGTTTTTCATGTTTCAGTTTTGAGGAAGTATATTCCTAACCCTTCGCATGTGCTAAGCCATGAGCCAATCCAGTTAGCACCAGATTTAAGTTACGAAGAGAGACCAGAGAGGATTCTTCTTCGATAAGTTAGAAAGTTAAGAAACCATAGTATTCCTATGGTTAAGACTAACCAATATGAGCGAGAAGCTACGTGGGAGACAGAAGCTGATATGCTTAACCTTTACCCATATCTGTTTGGTAAGTAAATTTTTATAGGATCAATATGGATCGAAAACAGCCTTAGGAGTTCAGAACGGGGGGGGGGGGTTGAATGAACTCCTTATATTTAAAATTTTCGAAACTTAAAAACAGTTTTTACAAGCGCCTCGCTTAACTTAAATCTGTGTTACCAGATTTAAGGTATCTCGGTCCAAATGCTGATCTCTCGACTAACAATAAATGTGTGGAAAAAGTCGATTAATCAGTGAACAGTGTAAACTTAAATAAACGCAATAAATAAAAGTGCAAGGTCAAGAGTTTGTTTATGGAAGTTCGGATATCAAATCCTACGTCTCCCCTTCTTCCTTTTCAGGAAGGTTCCACTAGAAGGCTTTGATGAGTACAGACACTGTAAACACCCGATCACTGAGCCATGCTCCAAGTGAACTCCTAGCAATCTCCAAATACACGCAGACGCAGCTGCTGTTTACAAACACTTTGATTTTACTCAAACGGCTTTACATAGCACGTTTGTTACAGACTCAAAAAGATTATACAATGGAATACACAACTATTGAGTGCTGTAAATCTTCGTGTTCTTTTATCAACAAGAACTGTTTATGAATGTAAACCAGAAGATATCTCGAAGGTAAAACTATGAAGGCTTTAACTTGAAAGTTCTTCGAGATTGAGATTCTGTGATGGTCCCGGAAATAGGATCACTAAGTAAATAGGAGTTCAGAAGGGGGGGTTGAATGAACTCCTTTGATTTTTGTATTTTCGAAAACTCTTTTAAAATGTTTTGCAAGCTTCTTTCTTAACTTAAGTCCGAGTTACCAGTCTTAAGAATATCTTAGTTATATTCAAACTTCTCGGCCAACAATATATGTGCGGAAAAAGGCCGATCGATTTGTGAACAGTAAATAAACACAAGTAATATAATCGTGCGTAATGTAAAAGATAGAGATCAGAGTTTGTTTCTGGAAGTTCGGACTTCAATGTCCTACGTCTCCCCTTCTTCCTCCTCGGAAGGTATCACTAGAAGACTTTGATGAGAGTAGTCCTTCTACAAACATCCAATCCCGTAACCCGCAGCTACGAGAACTCCTAGTATCTCACAACGACAATCCAAGCAGACGCAGCTGCTGGTTACAACACTTTAGTGTTTTCAAACGGCTTTTTGAGAAGCTCGTTTGTTACAGACTCAATCAAATACAACAATGAATACACTTTGTGAGTACTGTAAGAATGCCTGGTTTCTAAGACAAAGAAACTTGATTCAATAATGTGAACCAGAGAATGACACTCGAAGGTATAACAATGAATATCAAAAGTAAAAATTCTTCGAATGCTAGAGCTTTGAATGCTTTCAACGAAGAGTAAGCTCTGGGAGTATTTTGACAGCGTTTCAGTAATAGCAGCGGCGAGAGAGATATCTTCAATTCAAACAGTCTGCTATTTATAATCTTCGTTCAACGGTCGATGAATCCAGATAAGGCAACAAATCCTTTTTGAATTCCTGACAGTAGTACGCCGTCAATCTTGCTCCATTATATGGTAAATTGCGTTTCGTCAGGGATTCGAGTATCATTTCCATATGTGTGCACTCCCGTTGAAAACGTCTCTGCCAATGTGTACTATTTTTCCAAAGATAGTACTAATCTCGTCTCCTTAATTTCAGGCAGTATGAATGATTCTTGTTTTGGTCATCGATCTTTTCCAATTGAGTATACGATCGAATTTGAATCAACTTTATGCTTGCGCCTGAAATCATTTCTATCGACAGATCTCTCCTTGAAGAAGACGAATGAACAGTTCCTTATTGTTGAGAGATTTATCGCGGTAAACAAGATTCAACCATTTGCAAATATCAGTACTGATGACGTCATCATATCTTTCCGTTTACAAGATTTAGCACTGCTGACGTCATCATGTCTGTTGAGAACGTTGAAGCTGAGTATGATAGTGACGTCATGATGTCTGGTGTTCTCCTGTGGCTGATGTCATCAAATATGTCGAAGCAAACGACGTCGAGTTGAACTCACTGTTTGCGAAAGCTGTCGATAGAACACGTTACTTGCACTGTTTCCAAAAGTAACACTGTAGCGAAATCTGGTGTCAATGGCAATGAATAGTACTATTTCAAGATTTATTGAGTAAGCTAATCAATGCATACGGCCCATTCTGTTGGTAGAACAATTCACTGTTCCCGTTGCTGTTTGCATATACCATTACGATACAGTAGACACGAGCTGTTGGCAGATATCTCTATTCTCAATACTTCATCATAACCCGAATAGCCAAATCAATCACTCCACTGTTCCAAGATCTGATTTTGATCAACTCGAAACTATAACTGTAGCTTGAACCAATCACTGTTGTCAGCAATGTTGATCATCTTGAAAAGATTATTCGAATATTATCATTTAGGTCCAAATCTTTTCTTATCTTTGTTATCACCAAAACTATAAATTTTATCCTAACAATTTCCCCCTTTTTGGTGATGACAAAACTTAGCAGCCGATTGGAAAAATAAGAAAAGATAAATTGCACAACGACTGCTAAAAGCAATTATCATTTACTCAACAAAGTACAAAAGATTCTAATCAGTATCATCTTCTTCTTTTGTAAGTACCACTCCTGCTTTGCCTACATTCTCTCCTCTCTCTTTCCAACCTATCAGCTTCCCTTCTGTCGGCTTCAATAACTCTTTCAGCCGCCTCTTCTATACTTATCACTTGTCCAGTCTCTATGATGTGCCTCCTCGCCTGTGTAACTCTTTCTTCAAAAGTTCCCGCCGTGGGTGGCAGCGTTTGAGTTTGCGCTCTCACAGCAGTTGGGCGGCTGCTACTTCCCATTTCCCCCTTTTTGGCAGCACCATCTCTTAGGAAATCGGCGATGTCACCAACTTGGGTGGAAAGACTCAGTATGTCTGCTGCTATCTTTGATTGAAAATCCAAGTGTTCGTTCCTGATAGCAGCAATCTGTTCATCCATTGTTATCAGCCTGGAATCTTGCTCCCGTTGCTTCTTTTTTATATCAAATAGGTCTCCAAAGATAGTGCCAATGGGTGCCATCAAGCCCTTTTTGAGATCAGAGAGTTGCGCTGTTTGAGTATTACTTTGTCTCTCAAGAACTCGACACGAAGTCTCAAAAGACTGGCGAAGCAGGCTTTGCACTTTGAGAAGATCCCCAAGAACACCCACTTCAACGGCATTAATCTTGGATAACATTTCGCCATTTGAGTCATCAATGCGCTGAGCAAGAGATGATCGAAGGTCTTCAAGAGTCTCGGCAAACTTAGTAAACTCAACTGAAGCGGGGGCTTGAGTGTCAGCTTGAGCATGCATAGGTACATCAGTAGAATCAAAATGCAAGGACACATCAGTAGGGGAGGAACGGGATACATGATGTGGAGAGACGGCTGGAGGAGATTCTGGGCTTTGAACAAAGTATAAGCGCTCCTCCTGCTCAACACGAGAGAAAATAGCAGGGCCAAGTGCAAAACGCAGATCATGCTCAAGAGAATCGACCCTTGGTGAAAGTGGAGAAGGAGATCGATTCACTGTAGATACATCGGAAGAAACCAAGTCTACCTCTTCAACATCCGTTAAAACAACTTCCTCTATATCTCCCAAATCCTTCTGGGCAACTGAATCAACAAAATTTTGACTGGCCAAACCTTGTGTAAACACGCGGAGAAAATCAGCGGGGATACGCTCCACTCCTAAGTTAAAAACTGTAATATCCTGGCAGATATCCTTCCTTACTGGTCGCAGACCACCAACCATATTAAATTGAAGAATTTCTTCACAAACCTTGGTCCAACGCAAAATCCTCATCAACCACGGGACTGTTGTCCAATATAGGTCAGGCGCAATAAAAGAGATGTACGGAACAAAAATCTCTTGAATTGCAGGTGCTGGCATTTGTAGGTTGTCCAAAAATAATGACAAGTGACAACCGCTTCTCCAAAAATCAGGACCCTGAACAGGCGTCCAAACTCCATTCACTAAAATCACCGGCCTTACCCAACAAGTATAAGTGGTGATAGCATAACATCGTGCAAGAGTAGCACCACTATCACCAGAGGAATCAACGATTGAGGAAGGGCAAGGTTGATCCATTGATAATCCAAGCTCACGCTGCTGATCCAGTAAGTCTTCCAAGGATTTTGAGTGAGCATCGGATAGTAGATCAAAGATTTCGGAGGCTGTGGTAGTCCAATGTTGGCCAGGAATGCAAAATTGTCTATGAGACTCCATAATCATCCTGAGCAGCTGTGCTTTGTATTGAGCTAAGATGTACATCTTTCGCTTAACAGCTGTCTCCAACGAATCCGTCGCAGCCCATTCCAACATGAATTTTTCTTTTTCTTTCAGTTCCAGCAGTGCATCAAAATTGGTCAATTTGTTGATTGAGAAGGAGTGAAAGAAATTTTCTACATCCACCATAATCTGGTCACGGAGATGAACTAGAAAAGCCACATCTGTACAAATCAGCTCCACAATTTCCCGTGCTGGATTCACTCTAACTTGTTCATCCTCCACCAGAATCCCTTTTCCTTTATCAAGTGAGGAAATTCGCGGAAGGCTTGCAGAATACAAGTCACCTCTTTGAACATCACCAAAATTGAGGAGTTCACCAAGCCGTATCTTAGTGAGCTCCACAGCAGTAAGTTGTAGCAACACGTCATTGGAGATTTGTATGATAAGATCATCATGGACATGGACTTCTCAGTAACTTGCTTTCGAACAGCAGATATGTTGACCTCCTTGTCAACCACAGAATTAATGCCCCCCTCAGCTTGTGTATCATTATTTGTGCCAACCAACTTGGGTTCATTGTGTCTTGCAACAAAGTCATCCAACTATCTAGCAAAATCTTCCTCAAACAGTGCTTCATCAACACCCTGACTTTCCCGCTCTGTTGCACTCACCCCCAACTCCAAAGTTTCCTCTAATACCTTGGCTATGTCAGCTTCAACAGTACTCATAACAACAGCAGCATCAGCCTCTTTAATAGTCTCCTCTGGTCCCACTGATTCATCATCAGAATCCCTGGATAAAACCAATCGCCTCTTGCGAGATTTTATTTTGAGCACAGGAGAGGGTATAGTTGCTGCAACATGGGTAGGATCAACAATTTGAATTGGCTCAACATCCGTAGCCACCTGCACAATATCCAACTTTGCTTGGGAGACTGAGGGCTTGCTCTTCCCCGTGCGCCGCTTCTTGGTAATGATAGGCGCATCAGCCTCAGTAGCTGATCTCTTCTTTGAAGCAATAACATCAGCAAAAATATCTACTAGCATCTCATCAGTAGATGTAGTTTTCTTCTTCGTCTTTCGTGTCTTAGCCATCCCAGGCTCCTCACTCTCCGCCCGAGCATCGATAGTGGTGTTGGTGACAATGTAGGTGTGGACTGTTTTCATAGATAGAATTTTGGCACTTGGGAATGGAACACCATCGCCCATATTAACAGTAGGAATACTCTTCACTAAGAAACCGATTTGCGCAGCAAAGCCCTTTGATTTCCTCTGAGACCTATCCACCATGTCTTTTAAAACATTAAACAACACTTTGCCCCAATTTACTTTCAACCCATACTGAATCGCAGTCATCATCTTGAAACGTTCGACAGTGACAGAATCAAAAGAGCCTGCCTTAACAGTAATGGCCTTTGCCAAGACATCATTCAACAAACGAAATTCATGTTTCATATATTTCTTCTTGCCATGAACGTCAATCTGCACACCCTTCTGTGAGAAAAAGCTCCGCGCATCATACACTTTATCCTTTGGTACTTCAGAGAAATTTGTGATCCCCTACGAGGGCAAATCAAACACCGTTGCGAACAGAGTCGGTGAGATAGAGACAAACTTGCCTGAGATTACGCATGTGATATCTTTGTCCTGGATTAATGCCGTGTCGAAGAAGTGCCCTAGTTCCGTTTCATACAAAACGATTCACAGCCTAGAAATCATCTGAGACCACTGGCCTCCAGAGCTTTAAACATATTGAGCATCCCTTCATGGTCATGAATCATCAGAACGGACTCGAAGTTAATTTGATAAGAGTAGGTGATGAATGCGGATGCCATTGGAGAGTGTAAGGAGTGTCTGCAAATGCGAACGCACAAGAACAAGAGAATGCGAGAGCAATAGAAGGCAAAGATTACGATTTCTCACTAATTTTGAGTAAATATTTGAAATGCCTTAAATAAAGTTTGTGAATATGAACGGTTAGGAGAGAGAAAGAATGTTGATGTGACGATGGGAATGAAGGACAACACGTGTCAATCATCCGATGGTGCGTACTGTTTTTAGAAAAGATTTTGCAAATATTTTACCTGTACTGGAAAAGATTAAAATAATATTGACGCGCCAAAATCTTTAAATCATCACACCTAAGCATATCTGTTTTTAATATTTCATGGAATGGAGAGGAATATGTTAACAGATAAGCATCAATTGTGTACAGGAGATATCTGTTGATAGACTTCTCCTGTTCAAGTGACTTCACGCTTATCAACACATAGACCATGTTCCCCCTACGACATACAAACCTCTATCAGCAATGCTTACGTAAGCAGATCTGTTTCCTTTGAATACGATGAGATGGAGTGACGTAAGTAGTGCTGTTTTCTTGATGGGTAGTATTTCAAAGGTAACGCTGACACAAGCGTCGCTGTTACCCCCTGAACATGTGACGCGATGATGATGTAAACAATGCTGTTTTCTTGATAAAGCGACGGCCAACGGTGGTGCTTACGTAAGCAAAGCTGTTCTTCATTAAGAGATGACCCACTGCTGACGTAAGCGTTGCTGTTCAACCTACGACAATTGTTAGCACATAGACAGATTTATGGCAGTTCTAAGAGACCTAATATATTCCTAAAATAGGAGAACTTAGCGTCTGGCAGAGGTTTTGTGAAGATGTCAGCAACTTGTAGCTCTGTCGACACATACTCCAACCGGACGTCCTTCTTTAGCACGTGGTCCCTTATGAAGTGATGCCTGATATCGATGTGCTTGGTCCGTGAGTGCAGTACAGGGTTCTGTGTGATTGAAATTGCACTTGTGTTGTCACAGAGAATAGGAGCTTCAGAAGCATCAATGCCATAATCCTTTAGTTGATGTTGAATCCAGAGGATTTGTGCGCAACAACTGCCAGCAGCAAGATATTCCGCCTCAGCAGTTGATGTGGCAATTGACGTCTGCTTCTTGCTAAACCAAGAGATCAGTCGATCTCCTAAAAATTGACAAGTTCCACTTGTGCTCTTGCGATCAATCCTGCAACCTGCATAATCTGCATCACTGTACCCAATTAGTTGAAAGCCGGAGTCTTTGGGATACCAAAGACCCACGTTAGGATTGCCCTTCAAATATTTCAATATTTGCTTTACAGCAATGTAATGCGATTGCTTTGGCTCTGCTTGAAATCTAGCACACATACAGACAGCAAACATGATGTCTGGTCTGCTAGCAGTTAAATAAAGCGGAGAGCCTATAATACCACGATACAAAGATACCTCAATGGCAGTTCCAGCTTCATCTTTGTCGAGTTTGATCGTGGAACTCATGGGAGTCACTGCTGCTGAACTATTTTCCATTCCAAATTTCTTCAGCAGTTCTTTTGTGTATTTAGCCTGGTTGATGAATATTCCATTCTCCAACTGGCGCACTTGTAGGCCTAAGAAGAATGTCAGCTCCCCCATCATGCTCATTTCAAACTTATCCTGCATCAATTTTGAAAACTTCTTGCACAGTTTGGGGTTAGTTGACCCGAAAATAATATCATCAACATATATTTTAACAAGCAAGACGTGATTATCCTTAGCAAATTTAAACAACGTCTTATCTACTGTGCCTATTGTGAAGTGATGCTCAAGCAGGAACTTAGTGAGTGTGTCATACCAGGCTCTGGGTGCTTGCTTCAACCCATATAGAGCCTTGTCCAGTTTGTAAACAAACTCTGGATTTGTATGATCAACGAAGCCAGGAGGTTGTGCAACGTACACTTCCTCTGTCAAGACGCCATTAAGAAAAGCACTCTTGACATCCATCTGAAAGACTTTAAAGTCTTTATATGCAGCATATGCAAGGAACATTCTAATGGCTTCTAATCTAGCTACTGGTGCAAATGTTAAAGACCCAACGAGTAACTATGACTGAATGATTCTAGGTCTAGGTACAAGTTGCCAAACATTATTACGCTTAAACTGGTTTAATTCTTCCTGCATGGCTTCTATCCAGCTTGGGTCAGCTAAGGCCTCATCGATTATCTTAGGTTCTATATGAGAAAGAAATGCAGCATCAAAATAATCATGAGATAGCTGGCCTCATGTGCGAACAGGAGATTGAATGTTACCTATGACTTGCTCAGGTGGATGATTTCTATTCCACCGAAGATCAAGTCCAAAGTGATTTGCTCCTTGTTCCCCCTGTGTTGCTGACTGGACAAGAATGTTTGGATCTTCTGACGCCAATTGATGATGATCATTGTTGCTTTGTGCATCAGATTCCAATTGGAGTTCTTGCTGTCGTGTGTGAGTGCTGTTGACAGCTTTGTCATTTACTGTTGGTATGTTTGATACTGTTGCGTTATCTGTTGATGTATCAGCAGTGGCATTTGCTTGCGTAATGCCTGACGTAGCAAGATCTGTTGGAGTTGCGTTTGTTTGCGTGATGCGTGACGTAGCAAGATCTGTTGAAGTTGCGTTCGTTTGCGTGATGCATGACGTAGCAAGATCTGTTGAAGTTGCATTTGCTCCAGCTGCCGTAAGATCTTGTTGAGTAATGGTATGCTGTGTCGCTACTACTGGTTGTTCTTTAGCTGTGAATCTTTGTTGTGACAATTCATCATCAGATTCTTCAAGGCTTGTTGATTCCAGACGTGTGCACAAGTCATGTAAGCTTGCGGCTGAGTTTGATTTGAAACTTGTTTCATCAAACACGACGTGTGCTGATTCTTCAACCGTTAAGCTTTGATTGTTGAACACTCGAAATGCTTTGCTTACTGCTGAATATCCTAAAAAGATACCTGCATTAGATTTAGGTTCAAAGGCTGTTAGATGCTTCTTGCCATTATTATGGATGAAACACTTGCATCCAAATACCCTGAAATATGAGATGTCAGGTTTCTTGCTATTCCAGATCTCATAGGGGGTTTTATCGTGCATCCTATTAATCATTGATCTGTTTTGAGTATAACACGCTGTGTTAACTGCTTCTGCCCAGAATTTTTGAGAAATGCCGGAATATGCAATCATAGCTCTAGCAGCCTCTTTAAGAGTGCGGTTTCTCATTTCAGCTAACCCGTTTTGCTGAGGAGTTCTTGCTGCTGATAGCTCATGTTTTATTCCCAAGTCCTCCAGATAAGAAGTTAATTAAAAACTTTAGAAAATTCAGTACCGCGATCACTTCTTATCCAGTTGACTGAACAAGACTTGTCATTTTGCAAACGTTTTAAAAGTTTTATCAGCTGGTCGACGGTTTCAGATTTTGCTTTTAAAAATAACACCCAAGTATATTTTGAAAAA
>KQ991802.1:520408-534696 GCA_001598015.1 Dorcoceras hygrometricum
TTTAGCAATTGTTTTGAAATGCAAATGATTCATTCTCTGGTGCCACAACCAGCTCTTGGAGGAGCCAGCTGCGAGGCACAATTGTTCAGTTGCCTGCTGATCTAACCAGTTGAGAGTGTAGGTATTCCCCGAACGTTTTCCTACCAACACGGTTAGACCAGTTGAGTTCTGAACTGTGCACGTGTGTTGTTGAAACTTGTATGTAACCTTTGTCACATAGTTGACTAATGCTGATTAAATTGTATTTAAGATTATCAACAACAAGAATGTCAGATATTGAAATGTTACCGTGGGTAAGCTTACCCTTACCCACAGTGTTACCGTAAGCATTGTCTCCAAAGACTATTTTCGCTCCTTTGTGAGGAACAACGTCGGTTAACAACTTGGGATTTCCAGTCATGTGTCTCGCACATCCACTGTCTAAGTACCAGATTTTTGATGCATCGGCTGCTGCTATGTACCTGTAACCCTGCAATCATACAAAGCAAATTTTGGTACCCAATTTTACTTGGGTCCTGATTGGATTACCCCTTTCGGGACCCATATTTGAACAATCCTCACGGTTTTTCCAGTTCTAGGATCCACGAAAGTATGTGCGAAATCACGTGCTGGTCTTTTGAATTTTGACTTGATACTTTGACCATGTGGATTCCTTCTCGGCTGGTTTCTTGTCCACTCAGTTTTTGCCTTCTTCGAATAATGCCTCGGCTGGTTGGGAACAAAGAATTTTGGACCAGCTTTCGCTTTATCCTTGTTCAGCTTGTTCGTTAGCCAGCCTGGTTTTGAATTCTCAGGCCTTTGATACCCAACACCGACTTTGCCTTTTCCTTTACGATCCGGCTGAGAAGTGTCCTGGTCATCATATCGTATCGATTCAATGCAATCATGTATCACGCCACCTTTGACAAAGATCCTTTCATTGAACTTGTCATACACTGGCTGTGACTGAGTACTGGTCTCTCCATAGCTGCTATCGTAGTTGAAACCCACACCAGTTTTATCATTTAATGGTTTTTGGCTTTCATACAGCTTGAAGAGAGAACGAGTAGACTTGTTCCAGGAGCTCATTTCTTTAGTTAATATATCGACTTCAGCCTTGAGCTCCCTGGCCTCATTTCTCAACAAATCATTCTCTATCTTCAGCCTACTCAACTCAGTCTTTAAACTGTCAGTATTTTCAAGCTCATTAGAACTTGATTCAGCTGAACTGTTTTTCAGACTTACGTTTTCAGCTTTGATTTCCTCGAATGTGTGAGATAGAGTCTTGTACTCATGGACCATATCATTCAGTGCTTGAACTAGATCCTCACGTGTAAACTCAGTATTAGCAAAGTCGAATACCTCGTCATCCGATGCATGATCGGCCATGAAGCAGTGAACCTCCTCCTGTTCACTATCCCTTGAGGACGAGCTGCTGCTGGATGAGTCTGAGTCACTATCCGCCCAGCTTTTGGTGCTTTCCTCAGCCATCAACACCTTGCGGTCATTCCTTCGACTGGATTTCTTGTTGCTGCTGGTTTTCATTCGTCGGTCCTTTGATCTTTCCTTGAATTTTTCTTTGGACTTGTCCTTGGACCTATCTTTTCATTCGTCGGTCCTTTGATCTTTCCTTGAATTTTTCTTTGGATTTGTACTTGGACCTATCAACTGCTCTTTCATCATCTTCCTCGTCACGCTCGTATCTTTCCTCTTTTTTGTATCGATCGTCAGCCCTTTTGTCATCTCGCCTGTGTCGATTATCTCTTTTAGGTCTATTGCACTCAGCAGCAAAATGACCTGGACGATCACATTTATAACATATTAAATCAGAAGTATCTTTATCAGATTTATTAAAATTATTATAAGGAGAGGAATGATGAAAGGATTTTCTTATGAATTTCCCAAACTTCTTTGCGAAGAGGGACATAACATCGTCGCTGAGCTGGTCAGCAGACTTGCTAGTGCTGGGTGAGCACTGTTCAACGGTTGTAGCAGCAAGAGCTTTTGTCGATTGGGGTGTTGAGGGCGCTTCTGATCTGGTTTCGAGCTCAAACTCATAGGCCTTTAGATTTGCAAATAAATCATGGAGCTCCATCTTGTTCAGATCCTTGGACTCCCTCATGGCCATCGTCTTTACGTCCCATTATTTAGGTAATGCTCTCATCACTTTCAGGGCCAACTCCCGGTTACTGTATTCTTTGCCCAGGCTACTCAACTCGATCACAATGGCACTGAATCTTTCATCAAATTCAGTCATAGTCTCCCCGTCCGTCATCTTTATGGACTCGTACTTCTGCTGCGCCACTGTCAGCTTGTTCTCTTTCGTTTCATCACTTCCTTCGCATATTTGGATTAGCTTATCCCATATGTCTTTAGCAGTCGTGCAGTTCTTGACTTTGCTGAACATGTTCTTGTCTTTGTCCAGCGTCTTGAACAAGATATCTTTGGCCACGTTGTCCAGATTAGCCTTTTTCTTATCTTCATTGGTGTACTCATGTCTTTACTTTGGAAGATATTGAGGCTCGCCACTTGTTACAGCAACTGCCAGATTCGGTTTCATAATCTTCAGCGGTCCTTCTGTGATGACATACCACATGTCATCATCCATGGCCGCAAGATGAGCTCGCATCCGAATTTTCCAGTCTTCGTACTCTTCCATCGAAAACAAAGGAATTTTGTTGTGTGAGATAGACATGTTCATATATAAAGAAGCACGAAACAATAATTGTTCAATAACTGAGATTGCCTGCTCTGATACCACTTGATGGTCCCGGAAATAGGATCACTAAGTAAATAGAAGTTCAGAAGGGGGGGGGGTTGAATGAACTCCTTTGATTTTTGTATTTTCGAAAACTCTTTTAAAATGTTTTGCAAGCTTCTTGCTTAACTTAAGTCCGAGTTACCAGACTTAAGAATATCTCAGTTATATTCAAACTTCTCGGCCAACAATATATGTGCGGAAAAAGGCCGATCGATTTGTGAACAGTAAATAAACACAAGTAATATAATCGTTCGTAATGTAAAAGATAGAGATCAGAGTTTGTTTCTGGAAGTTCGGACTTCAATGTCCTACGTCTCCCCTTCTTCCTCCTCGGAAGGTATCACTAGAAGACTTTGATGAGAGTAGTCCTTCTACAAACACCCAATCCCGTAACCCGCAGCTACGAGAACTCCTAGTATCTCACAACGACAATCCAAGCAGACGCAGCTGCTGGTGTAAATAAACACAAGTAATATAATCGTTCGTAATGTAAAAGATAGAGATCAGAGTTTGTTTCTGGAAGTTCGGACTTCAATGTCCTACGTCTCCCCTTCTTCCTCCTCGGAAGGTATCACTAGAAGACTTTGATGAGAGTAGTCCTTCTACAAACACCCAATCCCGTAACCCGCAGCTACGAGAACTCCTAGTATCTCACAACGACAATCCAAGCAGACGCAGCTGCTGGTTACAACACTTTAGTGTTTTCAAACGGCTTTTTGAGAAGCTCGTTTGTTACAGACTCAATCAAATACAACAATGAATACACTTTGTGAGTACTGTAAGAATCTCTGGTTTCTATGACAAAGAAACTTGATTCAATAATGTGAACCAGAGAATGACACTCGAAGGTATAACAATGAATATCAAAAGTGAAAATTCTTCGAATGCTAGAGCTTTGAATACTTTCAACGAAGAGTAAGCTCTGGGAGTATTTTGACAGCGTTTCAGTAATAGCAGTGACGAGAGAGATATCTTCAATTCAAACAGTCTGCTATTTATAATCTTCGTTCAACGGTCGATGAATCCAGATAAGGCAACAAATCCTTTTTGAATTCCTGACAGTAGTACGCCGTCAATCTTGCTCCATTATATTGTAAATTGCGTTTCGTCAGGGATGCGAGTATCATTTCCATATGTGTGCACTCCCGTTGAAAACGTCTCTGCCAATGTGTACTATTTTTCCAAAGATAGTACTAATCTCGTCTCCTTAATTTCAGGCATTATGAATGATTCTTGTTTTTGTCATCGATCTTTTCCAATTGAGTAAACGATCGAATTTGAATCAACTTTATGCTTGCGCCTGTAATCATTTCTATCGACAGATCTTTCCTTGAAGAAGACGAATGAACAGTTCCTTATTGTTGAGAGATTTGTCGCGGTAAACAAGATTCAACCATTTGCAAATATCAGTACTGATGACGTCATCATATCTTTCCGTTTACAAGATTTAGCACTGCTGACGTCATCATGTCTGTTGAGAACGTTGAAGCTGAGTATGATGGTGACGTCATGATGTCTGGTGTTCTCCTGTGGCTGATGTCATCAAATCTGTCGAAGCAAACGACGTCGAGTTGAACTCACTGTTTGAGAAAGCTTTCGATAGAACACGTTACTTGCACTGTTTCCAAAAGTAACACTGTAGCGAAATCTGGTGTCAATGGCGATGAATAGTACTATTTCAAGATTTATTGAGTAAGCTAATCAATGCATACGGCCCATTCTGTTGGTAGAACAATTCACTGTTCCCGTTGCTGTTTGCATATACCATTACGATACAGTAGATACGAGCTGTTGGCAGATATCTCTATTCTCAATACTTCATCATAACCCGAATAGCCAAATCAATCACTCCACTGTTCCAAGATCTGATTTTGATCAACTCGAAATTATAACTGTAGCTTGAACCAATCACTGTTGTCAGCAATGTTGATCATCGTGAAAAGATTATTCGAATATTATCATTTAGGTCCAAATCTTTTCTTATCTTTGTTATCACCAAAAATATAAATTTTATCCTAACATTCTGGGACTTGGGATATTTTCGATTGAATACTTGTTGAAATCCCAGAACGAGGAAGAAAGCTTTTCAAATAGAATCACTGAGAGCACAAAGCATACTGTGAGAGTAACGACCAAGAGAGCTTTCTTCATTTGAAAGTTCAGCTATTTATACCCTTTGTTCTCAACGATCAGAAATATTCTCCTCGGCATATCTTCATCATATCGTACACCAACATACACTGCTCCACTGAAGGTAAATTACGCTTCGTCAGGGCTGAATTGTCGTATAACCATATTTGGGTAAACATCGTATAACGTCCTCTGTGTACTGTGTACTATTACCCAAAATAGCTCTACAATGTCTCCTTAATTCCAGACATTTGTACGATTCAATCGTAATCATTGATTCTTTCCAATTTAAACATATGATAGTGTTTGAAGATGTTCGTTCCTTATGCCTGATAGCTCTTTCCGCTAAAACAGTTCTTTCTCCCTTGAAGAAAATCACTATCTTATCGTTTCTTGTGTATTCGTAGCTGTCACAAGTGAATACATAGAGATAGGTATTTGCAACAACTGAATGTAACAACTGATACTGTCTCGATATCTAAAAGTTCCATTACTCATATAACCCAAAATCTGAATTAATCACATCTTAAGTCGAAGCAACTTTACTCAAAAACTGAATACATTCTCTTCTGAAGTACTGAGATCTGAGGTAACTAAGTAGATATTGTTCATAACTAAAATACTCGAAACTGAAACAATATATCACAATCTGTTACTCAAGTCTGAATAAACTTTGCTCTAACAACAGATCTCTCACTGTAGCTACTAAATCAAGTCTAAAAAACTGTTCCCAATATCTGAACTGATTCAAATAACCAAATCTGTTTCGAAATCATCAACCCGACAACAAACTGAATCTCTGAATACTTCCCAAAAGTCAACTCAGATTTCAACGCTTAACTCAGAACTCTTCGAAACTTAGAAATCTTCAATCCACTTGTATGACGTCACGAAGTCTGAAATCCTCAATGCACTTGGATGACGTCACGAAGTCTGAAATCTTCAATACTCTTGGATGACGTCACGAAGTCTGAAATCTTCTGAGAAAGCTTAAGGTCAGTTCTAAGTCTTATTTTGTTATCACCAAAACTAATAAATTTTATCTTAGCAATTTCCCCCTTTTTGGTGATGACAAAACTTAGCAGCTTTATAACTTATAGATGCAAAATAAATTGCTCAAGTCTGCTAAAATTTTATAAACGAAATTTATCAAGTACAAAAGATTTGTACAACACTGAAATACTTAGAACTGTCTCTTCCCATAGATCCAATATTCAGCATCTCTTTTTATAGGTCCACCACCACTGCCACCACTGGAATGTCTTTCTCTAGATCCACCAGAACCTCTTCTTCTTATACTATCACCACCACCACCAGATCCTCTGCTACCACTACCCACACTTGGTCTGTTTTGATCGTCCGGAGGTGGCTGAGGACGGCTGCTACCACCTTCCCGCTTTTTGGCATCACCACCCCGATTGATGTAATCAACAAGGAAGCCAAGTGGGTGGAGAGGTTTAGATGATTTTCCTGTGCTTGCGCATGGAAGTCTAGCATTTCACTCCGAATAGTAGCAAGCTGCTCATCCATTGCCTTGACCTCCTTTCAAATATCTGCCAACTCAGTAGTGACGAAAGCATGGTGAGCACAAGTTCCTTTCCAAAATTCATTCAATTTAACTGACAGAACATCACCTTGAGTTCGAGCTTCTTGGCGAGCACTCTTAATAGAATTCTGAATGTATTGAGTCTGTTGATCTTTGAGCTTCAGCAGAGGCTTTCGCAAGATTGTCGATTTTAAACAATAGTTCGCTCTTGAGATCGTGAAGACTTATTTGCGTCCGCACCTGCTTGATAGATATCTGAGAGATAGAATCCTGTAGCTGGGCGAATGACTCTGTGAAAGCTGTAGCAGTAGGAGCAGTAGAGATTAAGGGAGACTGATCAATAACTGTGTCTGTTACTTGAAGAGCATCAGCCGTAGTGAAAAGCACGGGGGTATTCACATGAATATCCATTAAATCATGACTGGAAGAGGAATCTAAATTCGGAATCTGAACTCTGAATATCAACCATCTGTACAACAGAATCAAAAGCTGTATCTGAAAGTAAAGAAACCGGAGCTAACTGTACCACTGTATCAAAAATACTGGAAGCTCCCAAAACTGGTCTAACTGAAACAACAGCTGAACGGAAAATGCTTAAATTAACTGTTTGCAGTCCACCAAACAAACTGTATCGGAGAAAAGCTGTACATAGTTGGGAACAACCCCAAGTCATGACGGTCGGCTGGCAATAACCAAAATCTTGAGCTCGCTCAACAACAGCAAGAGTGCGACAAAAATTGAGTGAACCTACTGGCAGAAGTTTACCAGACACAAAGAATTCTGTCTCTTCTATACAGACATCTTCCCATCTCTTTTTGAGCAGCTTAAAGAAATCAAAGAATTCTGTCTCTTCTATACAGACATCTTCCCATCTCTTTTTGAGCAGCTTAAAGAAATTACTGACATGAGGAAGAGTATCTACATAAGAAATTTGAGGCAAAATTTCATTACGAATTATGCGCCAAGGTAAAGGCTTCCAGTAATCAGCGCATGGCTCAATAACCCAAGATCCATCAACACGGATCATGGTTCGAATCCAACATGAAGATCGAATATTTGCGTTTGATCGGGCGATTACAGCACCTCGATCACGATTAGGACCTTCAAAAATTCTGAAGCAACACGTTATTTCCCATATAAGACCGTGTGCTTGCATCTCTGTTTTCAACTCTTCCAAGACAAAAAGATGAAGATTGGATAACATAGACAATACCTTAAGATCGATGGCGGAATAAGACTGACCGGGAACAAAATTTGTCTTCCTAGTCTCTAAAAACTTCCTGAGCAGCAGCTCTCTGTACTTGGTTAGAATGTACATCCTCCTTTGAAGAGCTATTCTAGTTCTGTTTCTGCCCAACTCAAAGCTTGTTCTTCCTTCGCATAAATCTCTTCCAATTTCAAAACAGCTAATCTCTTAAGACTGAATGAATTAAGGAATGCATCTACTTCATCTATGACTCTTTCCCGCAACTGTACAAGCAACTCAATATCTGCAATAATCAACAAAAAGATTTCCTTGGCTGGGTTCTCTTTGATTGGATCTGTAATGCCCAGAATCATTAAGAAGAGGATTAGTTGAGTAATTTCGATATTTCAAAATTCGATGAAGCTTGATTATGAGCTCGGATTTCTTCTGGAAGTGTTGGGTGATTCAGGAACTGGGTATCGATAAATCGCGCTAAGTGTGAGAACCAGACGAAGTAACCAGGCGAAGCGATTTGATAAAATCAACAGCAGGTTACTGTAGCTCGCGACTGGTGGAATTTTGAAAATCAGTTGAAGCGTTATTTTTGGTTACAACTGGAAGCAAGCGCGCGAATGCCAGGGTCAATGAGAAAACGTCACGTGTTGGTTACTACACGAGGAATCAGCAGCAAGAATTCCTTACGCATCTGCTGGTTTATGTACCTGCTGGTTATCGATGTATATTTGCTGATTATTGATGTATCGGCTGATTGATGATGACGTAGATGCGACGTCGTCGTTTTGGTAATAAACGCAAACCAGTCGAGGGGAAAATGGTTCCAGCTGAGAGAATAATACGACAGCGTTTTGACTTAGGAACAGGAACCTCGATACGATGTCGTTTTGCATGAATTAGCAACCAGACAAGGAATTGGAAATCAGTCGAGAGATTTTGGTATCTGCTGATTATCCAGTCGAGGGAATGATGCGACACCGCTTTGATTATAAACAGGAAATGTTGAATACGATGCCGTTTCGACTAATGTTGCGAAATCAGCTGTTGGAATAAGAGTGCGACCAGCTGCTGGTTTCTTTTAATCAAAGTAGTACCAGCTGAGGATACGTAACGACGTCGTTGGAAATTAGTTATAACGACATCGTTTTGAGTTTTGAAGTGTTGCGACTGGATTTATGTTACGACTGGATTTATGTTGCGACTGGATTCATGTTGCGACTGGATTCATGTTGCGACTGGTTGCGACAACAGCTGGTTGTTGAGTCTGCTGGAGAACAAGAGAATGATATTCGAACAGCAACTGAGGACGATCAACAGCAGTTGAGGAATCTGTTTATCGTTATCCACTTTCGAAGCGGTGGGAGTATATCTTGTTTGAATACTCAGCATGACACGTGGAACTGAATTGAATACGTTGGAAATGCTGCACGAAATACAGAAATCGTTGTCTATAAATAAGAGTGAATTTGAAATGCTGAGAACATCTTGATTCAGCTATCGACCTTTGATCTTGAAAGTATCTCCAAAAGTGAGGAACAGAGCTTAAGAATACTGATTGAAGTATTTGAAAACAGAGGAACAAAGGTATAATCTGACAGATGAGTCAGGAACTAGATTACTCGAGAATGATATTTCTTGAGTATTCCGCTGAAATCACATACATAATTGATTACTGTTCTTGATTTAGAACTGTTCTTGATTTAGAACTTGATTTATGTGTGTATCGATCCATCACAGGTATCGGATCTTTTATATTTGCATGAGTTTGCATATTGAAGAGAATTGAATTGATTCTAATGCCCAGGACTGAGTTGGCCTGATTTTCGAAGCCGGAGATGGTTTCGGTAGATGAATATTCATGTCAATATCGGATACGAATCTTGATGACGTCGAACTGATATGGAATCAATTCTGAGATCGAAGAAGAGAACTAGAATCATTTCATGTCATTGCATTTTCTTTACAGTTGATAAACTGTTATGCATTGTATTGTTAGTATGTGTACCTGCTGATTATACTAAGATGATTCTCACCGGAGTTGTCCGGCTGTTGTTTTGTTTTGTATGTGTGCATGACAACAGGAAGAAGAAACTAGTGGGGAGCAACCAAGGGTAGTAATAGAAAACTACCTAGCAGCTGGATCAACAGCAGGAAGAATAAAAAACCAGCTGAGTGTCTATGTTTGATCGAACAGTTGGTCTTAGGTTGTTCGAGTCTGGTTTTGTTTATAAGATATAAGCGTGTACTAGTGAACTTAGCTTGTATCGCTATGAACCATGAAGCAATTGTATAAATGAATACTATTGTCGATACAAGCTGAACCTTTTTGCTTCTGCTGATATACGCTTCTACTGGTTAAAATTTTTTTTTTTATAAACCAGATTAGATTTTTAAACTTGTTTAGTTTTTCCCAGTTTCTTATAGGAAGGATAAAGGAGCGGAATTTGCGAACTTGCGACAAGGGCAGTTGAATATAGAGGATTATGTTGCCAAGTTCACGAGTTTGCTGAAATTTGCGCCACATGTTGCTATGAGTGATGAAGCACAAGCGGATCAATTCATTAATGGATTGAATCCAGATGTATTTACCTTGGTAAATACGGGAAGACCAAATACTTTTGCTGATGCGTTGAACCGAGCAAAAGGAGCAGAAGCTGGATTACTACGGCAGCGAAGAGCACAATTTGTGCCAGCAGCAGCCAAAGCGGCAGAGAATTCACAGCTTCCACCACCCCCTCGTTTTGATGCTGGAAGCAGCAGCAGTGGGAAAAAGAAAAACTTCATTAAAGGAAAAGGGAAACAATTCAAACGATCTGGAACCAACAGTTCTTCCAGCTCGAGCGATTTTAAAAAAATGCAAACTGGACAACAAACTGGCGATTATTGTACTAAGTGTGGAGGGAGACATGCCACAGAACAATGTAGAGGAGTGTCTGGTCTCTGCCGTATTTGTAATCAGCCGGGACATTTCGCAAGAATATGTCCTCAGCGTAATGCTGGGAATTTTCAGAATTCAGCAGCAGCGAGAACAATTCCAACACCAGAAAGGCCTCTTCTGTGCATTCTTATCAACCTCAAAATCCGCAACCAATTAGACAAGGAGGAAGCCAGACAGTGAGCCAACCTCCTAAGCAACAAGCCAAAGTGTTTGCATTGACTGAAGAGCAAGCACAGGCAGCCCCAGATGATGTTATTGCAGGTAACTGCTACTTGTGCAAATTTCCAGCTTACGTCTTAATTGATACTGGTGCATCACATACCTTCATCTCCAAGAATTTTGTTATAGCACATAAGTTGTCTGTTGAACCCTTAGCTGAAATAGTATCGGTTTCTTCACCTCTGGGGAAAGGAATGTTATCGATCACTGCTGTAACAAATTGTGTATTACAGTATGAGGGTCACGCAATTGAAATTGATTGTGTTGTGCTTGGATTATCTGATTTTGATTGTATCGTGGGCATTGATATGATAACAAAGTATAGAGCAACAGTAGATTGTTTTCAGAAAGTGGTTCGATTCAAACCAGAAAATGCTGATGAATGGAAATTCTATGGTAAGGGATCACGAGCCAGAATTCCTTTGATCTCTGCTATTACAATGAATAATCTATTGCAGAAAGGGGCGGAGGGATTTCTGATTTATTCAATAGATACAAAGAAAAGTAGCCCGAATCTGGTTGATATACCAGTGGTTTGTGAGTTTGCTGATGTTTTTCCGGATGAAATTCCTGGATTGCCTCCATATCGAGAGGTAGACTTCAACTCACAACAGGTGGTATCAGAGCGTTACTACATTAGTGAGATCTTTGAACTAGATGAGTGGGGTAGATCGAGTTCTTCCTGACTGCTTAAATCATGGATTGCATGCTTGTGTGGTATATGTCTTACTACTTTGAATTTATATCACATGATTCTTGTGAATTAATGGTAAGAATATACCGACGAATTATGAGAAGTACATGCGTTGGAAGTGATTAACAGCATGTATTGAGTGAAGTATGAATCAGCACTCGATCTCTTGAGCAGCAGTACATTAATATATGCTAATCAGAGGAGGGACTGAGATTGATTTGTAATTGTTTGATGAGAAATGATAAACACGTCTGTTTGATTCCTAGATATGCCTCCTCGAAGAACCACGAATCGGCAGACAGAACAGGGTAGTACATCTACTGAGGTTCTGAATGCAGCTGCTACTCCAATGGAGACTTTGTTGAAACAATTATCGGGATATCATCAATTGCGAGTAAGATATGAAGACATATCGAAGACTGCCTTTCGAACAAGATATGGTCACTATGAGTTTGTGGTTATGCCTTTTGGATTGACTAATGCACCAGCAGTGTTCATGAGTTTAATGAACCGAGTCTTCCAAAGATATCTTGATGATTTCATGATTGTATTTATTGATGATATTCTAATCTATTCGAAGAATTTGAATGATCATGCGAGTCATCTTCGAACAGTTTTGCAGACTTTGAGAGATGAGAAATTGTATGCTAAACTGTCAAAATGTGAGTTTTGGTTACAAAGAGCGGTATTTCTCGGGCATATTATCTCTGGAGCTGGAATTTCAGTTGATCCCAGTAAGATAGAGGCAGTAGTCAATTGGCCTAGACCAAAATCTGTGCCTGAAATTCGAAGTTTTATGGGTCTTGCAGGGTATTACCAAAGATTTATTCAGGATTTCTCAAGTATTGCAAAGCCTATAACTCAGCTGACACAGAAAAATGCTCCCTTTGTTTGGTCAGAAGCATGTGAGATTAGTTTTCTTGAATTGAAGAAGAGATTAACTACTGCACCAGTGTTGACAATTCCTTTGGGTACTGGTGGATTTGTAGTATATTGCGATGCATCTCACCAAGGATTGGGGTGTGTTCTAATGCAGCGAGGTCATGTGATTGCATACGCCTCAAGACAGTTAAAACCGCATGAAATTCGATATCCAATTCATGATCTTGAATTGGCAGCTATCGTGTTTGCATTGAAGATATGGCGACATTATTTGTATGGTGACAAATTTGAGATCTTTTCTGATCATAAGAGTCTGAAGTATCTATTTTCCCAGTCAGAATTGAATATGAGACAACGAAGATGGCTGGATTTATTGAAAGATTTTGATTGTGAGATCAAGTATTATCCAGGGAAAACGAATGCAGCAGCTGATGCTTTAAGTAGAAAGATTTGTGCTCTATCTTTAACTACGATTGGAGTGTCGAATTTGATAGAAACTTGCTGCATTTCTGGATATTTATTTGAAACAGAAAGAAAACCAATGAGAATTTGTGCTAGGAAAATTGTCTCCTAGATTCATTGGTCCTTATGAAATTTTAGAGAAGATAGGTGATCTAGCATATCGACTAGCTTTACCTCCATCTCTTTCGGGTATACATGATGTTTTTCATGTATCTATGCTGAGAAAGTATATCCCTGATGCTTCTCATATTATTCCTACTGAAGAAGCTGAGTTGGATGAAACTCTGAGTTATTTTGAACAACCAATTCAGGGATTCTTGATCGAAAGAAAACAACTTCGAACGAAGATGATTCCATTGGTGAAGATTCAATGGAATCGACATGGCGTTAAACGTGGGAAGTGGAAGATGATATGAAACAACGATTCCCTTATCTCTTCCAATAAGGTTAGCTCTTGTTCAGCATCAATTTTCTCCTTATGTTCATATATATATAGCGACTGCTGATGAGTTCGAGGACGAACTCGAATATTATAGGGGGAGAAATGTAATGCCCAGAATCATTAAGAAGAGGATTAGTTGAGTAATTTCGATATTTCAGAATTCTATGAAGCTTGATTATGAGCTCGGATTTCTTCTTGAAGTGTTGGGTGATTCAGGAACTGGGTATCATTAAATCGCGCTAAGTGTGAGAACCAGACGAAGTAACCAGGCGAAGCGATTTGATAAAATCAACAGCAGGTTACTGTAGCTCGCGACTGGTGGAATTTTGAAAATCAGTTGAAGCGTTATTTTTTGTTACAGCTGGAAGCAAGCGCGCGAATGCCAGGGTCAATGAGAAAACGCCACGTGTTGGTTAATACACTGTTGGGGATCCGGATCCGGCCCCGGCAAGGCAGCGGAAGAACATAGAATAAAAGCCGGGAGACGATCAATACGAAAAATCGATAACAGTTTATCAACATACATAGGGGGTTCAAAACCACTACCTTGCTGACACTTGTGTCTGGCTCCAACCGTAGTTACAATAACGTCGGCTCTTCTCGGTAGATTGCGGTAGGTATTGCCAATCCGGTCCATGACCAGGAACGAGACTCCTTCATCAGCCTGCACTAGAAGGACTGACGAGATCAGCACGAATGGATTCTTCTCGTCGAATTGGCCGGAAATGATTTTCCGGCGAGAGAAGCGGCGGCGGCGGCGGCGGCTTATGAGAGGACGGGGCGGCGGCCAACAAGCACTAGGGTTAGGGTTTTGAGTGAGTTAATGATCAAGTGTTTACAATGAAGTTATTAAGTCTAATTAAATAGACTTAATGATGGAGTTGGACCGGCCCAACGGGCCCGGGTCCGAATGACGATATCCATCGCTGCGACTTCATCGTAACTCCGATCACCGATCAGATCGGACCGATGGACTCAGTTTCCAAAACTGAATGTTATGATGCGAAAAACCATTTTTCAGAACCCCAGTGCAA
>KQ991874.1:34293-66948 GCA_001598015.1 Dorcoceras hygrometricum
AATCAAATTCTGGAATTTCGTTATCTGTTGAAGAAAACGAAGAATGAACAGTAACCAACCTGAATGAACAGTACCAGTCGCAACACTAATACCAGCTGAATGAACAGTACTAGTCGCAAGACAATACCAGCTGAATGAACAGTACCAGTCGCAACGAATAGGAACCAGTCGCAAGACAAGAACCAGTACGCAAGGTCTAGTTTTAACAAAACGGCGTCATTAACATATCGACCAGCCGCAGGAAAAATATTAACAACCAGTCGCAATGAAACTGTACTTAAAAACAATAAAGCAACTGCTGAAATATCAAAATGGAATACATCTGCTGGTGAACAGTGCATCTGCTGAATGTTACGAAGACAACACAACTGATGAATTCTAACAAAGGAATGCAGCTGCTGAATATGCATCTGCTGAATTTATGAAAGCATGCATCTGCTGAATATGCATCTGTTGAAAGCAATGCATCTGCTGAATATGCACTGCTGAATTTATGAAAGCAATGCATCTGCTGAATATGCATCTGCTGAATTACAAACTATCAACTGATGAACAAACTATCAACTGATGAACAACTATCAGGTGATGAACAACCTGTCAGCTGATGAACAATAAAATATGCAACAGCTGAACATGAAATAGTGCGACTGCTGGTCGCAACTACTGAACTCAAACAATGCGACAGCTGAAATCTATACTTAGAATATTTTCAACAAAGAAATATCAGTCGTGGTATAAGAACCAAATCTCATACTTAACATGTAGATAACCATGAACTACGAAGGTTACCTTCCTCTAAAGACTTCGACATATCTTATGAAACTTCTGGAAAAGATAGAATAAGCTACTTGTAAGCTACTTCGATGAATGAATCACTGAAAACCTCAGGAATTCATTAGAAGAACATCATA
This sequence comes from Dorcoceras hygrometricum, assembly GCA_001598015.1. Lineage (NCBI taxonomy): Eukaryota > Viridiplantae > Streptophyta > Magnoliopsida > Lamiales > Gesneriaceae > Dorcoceras > Dorcoceras hygrometricum. The sequence goes on from KQ991874.1 coordinate 35,205, forward strand.
AAAATATTTTCTAAATCATCTTTGAATCAAAATAAAGTAACTCAACTTGTTTCGAAAACAGAGCATGAACTTTACGGTTTTCTTGAAGAACAGCCGAGGCCATTTCTCTTTTCTTTAAAACCATACATAAAAACAGAATTGAATATATGCTTTCTATTGAGTGGGCAAGAAACAGAGTTTACTTGCCTGGTATCTTTAACAAAATAACAACAGAGAATCCAGCAACTCCTAACGCACCGCCTGTTTCCTTTAAAACACTTTGAAAGTATTTTGTTCGGCTTCTTGAGAGAGAGCACCACTTAATATGATTTGGTTTGAAAGTAATGATGCATGAAGCAGTTCAATATCCTATTTATATGAATTACAATGACTAAGGAATGAAAACACGTTATATCAATATGCCAAATTCGAAAAGAAGCGTACTCTGTTTTAAAATAAAAATGCATATGAAGTCCGAACTATTTTAAGTAAAACAAAGGATTCATTTGGCTTGTAGAAATCAACTAAACCTCTGCTATAATTGCATTCATAACATCTGAATATCAATCCATACAAAAATGAAGATTGATCATTGCGCAAGAAATGAAATCTAGACGCACGCAAATATGAAATCTGACCTTTAGCCTTTAACTAAAGAAAAGCTAAACAATATATTACTGAAATCTGCACTAGATCAAATTCAAAGATTGAAAGCAAACTGCATTGTAATCCCTCAAATCTCATAAGTTCTTAATTGTGGACTTCTAAAAGATCTGGTCGTTACATGTGTGACCCTCAATGGTTCAGGGATACAGCTAGCCATGGGCCCACAACCATTGTGGCTCCGAAATCACAATTTCGGACTTGCCCAATGGATCATGGTAAAGCGCCTAGCAACATCGTCCCATGATCCCCTAGGTATCACTGATAGTGCCTGCAAGAACCAGTTGGTCGTGGTTAGCGTACAGTATGGTCCTTTCAACACATATATCCCGATCATATCAACGACCATTGGTAAATCGAGAGTCGCTAGAGATCCAATAGCTATGCATACATCTTGGAGATCGAATAGTGACATCGCGAGTGTTACTAGGCAAACCCATATACCTAAAACACATCCAGTACTCTGGCCAGAGATTCATACACTATTATCCCCTCAGATAGCATAGTATATCCACGCATAAAAGCGAGCGGTGAATCCTCGACAACGAAGCATCGACTCCTACATGCATCGGGACCTCACCCAATCCCGCCGCCTAATGACTCCAAGTGAGTCGGCAAACGGGTCAAAGTGAGGCGCCTATCATGTAGAGTCTCAATGAAGTTTCGAGTAGTGAGGACTAATCTGTACAACCAAGACCTCGGACTTATCCACTCGACAAATGGTAACCACTTGGAAAGTCCGAACGAGGGTAGTTCGATAGATCACCAGGTCACTATTAATCTGCATGCTCAGAACATCACAATGTTCCCTACCAATAAAATATGGTACTTCACATTGCAGATTCTAGTCTCAAGCTCGGGCGGCCTTATCCTCATTTTGACGGCCCAATCGACTAGGAACGTATTCAGAATACACAGTGACTATTAGATGTGTTTCATGATAGCCATTATATCCACTATCACATCTAACATACACTATGGTGCATTCTAGGTCTTTATCCAACACAATTGTTAACATCATATAACATAATGAAAATAAAGAATGCCATAAAGAAATGCGTATTTCATAAATAAAGATTGTCATATACAAGAGTCTATAAAACCCACACGCCACAAGTTGGCTAGTTGGGCATCTACTCTAACAGAGCAAACGTCGTATAATGTCCTCTGTATATTGCACACAATCGCCCAAAATAGCTCTGACATTGTCTCCTTAATTCCAAGCATTTGTACGATCCAATCGCAACCATTGATTCTTTCCAATTTAAACATATGGTAGCGTTTGAAGCTGTTCGTTCCTTACGCCTGAAAGTTCTTTCCGTTAAAACAATTCTTTCTTCCTTGCAATAAGTCGCTATCTCGCCGCTGTTTGTGTATTCATAGCTGTCACTACTGAATATATAGAGATAACTGTGCACTTGTAACATGTGAATGCAACAACTGATACTGTTTCGATATCTGAAAGCTCTGTTATACAAATATCCCAAAGTCTGAATTCATCACTTCTGATGTCAAATCAACTTTATCCAAAAACTGAATAGATACTGTTCACAACTGAAATACTCGAAACTGAACCACAATTTGTTACTCAAATCTGAATACACTACGCTTCTAACACCAGATATCTCACTGTAGCTACAAGTCTGAATAACTGTTCCCGAATGGTCAACTCAGAAGTCAATGCCAGGCTCAAAATCTTTCGAGACTTAGAAATCTTCAATCCACTTATATGACGTTACAACTTCTGAACTCTTCAATATACCGAGATGATGTCACGACTTCTGAACTCTTCAATACACTGAGGTGACGTCATGACACTGAAAACTTCAAAACACTGGGATGACGTCACGACTTCTGAAAACTTCAAAACACTGGGATGACGTCATGACTTATGAAATCATCTGCGAAAGCTTAAAGTCATTTCTTGGTCTTATTTTGTTATCACCAAAACTAATAAATTTTATCTTAACAGAATGAATTAGTTATGAATTTTATGGCTAGCACGTGTCCTGGTTGTAGTTTGCGCACGGGCAGTGGGTTTGCGGGCATCGTGTTGGTCATGTACTGAATCTTTTATTAGTTTCGTTTATTCCAGTGACTCTATATTGAGTTAGGGTGATTTTGGTCGAAATAGGGAGTGATTTGGTTAAGAAATGGATTTTTAATGATTTTTACCGTTTTGTCGCTCGAAATGAACCTCGTTGGGTCATTTTTGTGAAAATTAATATTTCGAGTCTTTGTAGATTTTATTTGATTGATTTATTTAGAGTTTGTCAAAGTTTGTGGATGAATTTATTTGATGCTTTAAGCATATTTTAAGATGTTTTACAGCCTTTGTAGATTTTATTTGATGTATGAGATTTTTGGTAATTTTCATGACAAATTAATACCTAGAAAATGATTTTTAGCATGTGTGATTTTTAAATTGTCATGGTTAGACCAGGTCGGTTTGTCGAGTATCGAGTCAAAATATTTTAAATTTGGTCCAAGTTATTTTAATTATGGAGAGGTTATTTTAATATGAAGTCAAATGTCCGATTTTAAAGAAAATGGTAAAATGTTTTAAATCGAGTCAAACTTTTAATTTAATTGGTTTTGATGTTTATTTTAAGTTTTTAAGTAAAAATTGGAGTCTTTGGATTTTTAATTGAGTCAAAATTTACCATGATATCTTAACCGGTCAAAATTGGTCATTTGGGTCAAAATTGATTAAGTTATCCTTTTAAAACTTTAATTAAATTGATTTTAAGTCAAAATTGATTTTGAAAATAGTCAAAATTATTTTTTTGATTTTTAAGTCAAAATTGATTTTGAAATTAGTCAAAATTAGCCATTTGATTTTTAAGTCAAAATTGATTTTGGAATTAGTCAAATTAGTCCTTTGATTTTAAAGTCAAAATTGATAAAAAAAAAATTAGTCAAAATTAGTCATTTGATTGTAAAGTCAAAATAGAGTTGAGTCAAAATTGGATGGTGTTAGGAATTTTAAAGAGGGACTATTAAGTCTTGGGCTAAGTCAATGTTGATGTGAGTCTAGAAGTAGTGGGCCAGGCTCCTGAACCAGTCCTTGACCGATGTAAAAACTTAGAAGCCCGTGAATGTATATTTAATCATATATGTAGTATTCTTTGTACGTAAATGTTTTAAAGAAAATGATTAAATATACATTAACTGGCTAAGCTTTTAAACTTGCATAATTTTACGAAATGCACGTATCATGAATGTTTTATGGAACGTTAAAGGCATGTTCTTTTAAAAGACAAACCCGAGGAATTGAATGATTTGTGGCAAGTTTATGGTGAGGGGATGCGGGATACCGGGCCTGTTGAACTTCTGTTTCCATGTATTACGAGCTTATGGATTCATGCGTACACGGCATGGTGAAGTGGCAGCATAGATGTGTGACTTTATAGGGATCCCGAGGTAAGGTCGGGTGAACCACACCGCCGCACATTGGTTTATTGATTGATCAATCGAATATGTTCCACACGCCAGGATACGACTCATACGTTTTTTATGTTATGCTATGTCATGCCTTATGTACGCTATATGTTATGTAGGATATGAAATGTACGAAGCAATATTTTAAGATCATGCATGCATTCATGCTTTAACGTTATTTTATTACAAGTATGTTCTTGCATGCGACTTTATTAGTATGTACTTTGTTATGTTATAAGATAGAGCATGCTGAGCCTCTAGACTCACTAGGTTTAAATGGTGCAGGTGATGATCCTGCTGATGAGTACATTCCTACTGTCGGTGAGGACCTCTGAGCCTCGACTGTAGCAGTGTGAGACCCGAAAGTTAGAAAGATAAAGTGAGTTAATTAATCGGGTTTAGTATAGACCAGATCTGGGATGAGCCAGCTTTGTGTTGGTATGCTTGGATTAGTTATCGGGTCGATATGTCCTTGAAACAGATCTCGAGAGTTGGAGAATTTCCGCGGGATCTGTTCAGATATGAGTGTTGGTGATCGCGCTCATTTATGGTGATGGAATCTGGTATCGCAGGCGTCCTGAGTAGAGCTAGCGTGTTTCTGTAGCGAATAGCTAAACTACGTCGTTTGGATTAGTTGGAACGGCAGCGTTTTGGTTTAGCGGGCGAGATTCAGATTTGAGGCGTTGGTCTTCAGATTTCGATGGAATCTGAGTGTTGCGATGCTGTTTAGCATTTCAGATTGGAGTAGCGGGTGACGTGTCCAGATGCGAGTGTGGACTCTGTGCAACGTCGTTTGGGGTAATTCGGGATCTGTTTCGACGTGCCAGATCTGATGTGAGATTCAAATTCTGAGTGGGAAATTAGTTTGGAGACTTAAGTTTCGGTGGGTTCTGTTCTTCAGATTTGAGCAGATTTGACCTTTAAATAGAGGACTTTGCCTTCGTTCTTTATTATTCAGCTTCCGGGGTTACTCAGTTGGAGTTGAACCAGCTGGAGGTGCCCCAGGAGGTGGATAGAGTGTCCCGGTTAGCGTATAACATATATGTATCTATACTAGTAGCCGGGGAGTGCCCTGTGCTTTGTTGTATTCAGTTTTATTCTATTGTTATTGTATGAGATACATGTTGTACTCTTATATTGTGTTATTTTAAACTGGGATATTTTGAGTATTGCAGTATTTTAAATTATGTATCTTTCAGTCAGGCCAAAAGCGAAAATTTAGCCACTATTTTAAATGCTTCCGCTATTGTTTATGTGGTTAAACTCTATGTTTGTGCACGAGGCCTGACAAGTATTACCCCGTGATCGTACTTATGTTTCACTTTTATTATGATACGCTTTTCAAATGTTGGCTTTAAACATATTCACTTTCGGTACTTTTACTCAGTTGGTTTAAGAAGTATGGATGTTTTTATGTTTTAAAATACTTATTTATTTTTATTTCAAGTCTTGTTGAGAAAGTGGTTTGGAAAATATTTTAAAAAGGAACGATCCACACTTTCAGTTTATGTATAAACGTTTAAAAAAAATATTCTAGAGTCTGGTTCGTTTCAGTTGGTATCAGAGCGGTGGTTCTGGTGGGGTACTAGCCTGCTGCGTGGAGCTTGGAAGTTGCACTACCAGTCTGTGAGTTTACTGTTTTATGATTTATGTTTATGTTTGCATGCTGCATGTTTTAGTCCTGCATGAGTTTCTACCTTAGGAGTTTAAGAATTAGACGCTTAGTCATGCACTTAGATTTACGTGATAAGGTTTTGGTGCATGTATGTCTCCCAGACGTGCTATCGGTACGAAACTTAATTTCAAAATGAAATTTCTATAGGGGGGAGATTGTAACGCCCCGAAATCCAGAGTACGTGAGAATGAGTGCATGACTAGGGGGAAAATAATTTTAGATGATTACATGCCATTTTATGTGATTTGTTTATGATTTTTATGTTGCATGGTGTGCAGGTCATGTTTTCAGCCTGTTTGAGTTATGGACGCGTGGACGAGACTAGGGACGACCGAGACGAAAATAATTTAAGATTTTAAGTTCTTAGATTTTTTAGAATAAATTTATTATTTTTAAGCAGCAAGTTTCCAAAAAAATTGGGGTTTTTATGATTATTTTGGAGGGGAACCCGTTTTTCGTCTATACGGGCTGTTTTATTGGATTTTAAGGTGTTTTCAAATTTGAGACGGCCTTTATTTCGAAAATTATAAGTTTTAAAAGCTTGGTTTAGAATTTTAATTAACTTGGAGACTTAAGTGATGTGTAAGCATGTAAAAATCCCTTTTCTTTTCTTAATTAAGTCTTAGGGGTCACTTTTGGCACATTCATTCTCTTCAATTCCAACTCTAATCAACTCCAACCTTAGCCATAGCCTCCACCCCCTCCTCCCCTCAAAACACGTCCCACTTCCCCCTTCAAAGTTCGAAAATTTCAGATCTTTGGTGATCCAAAGGCGATCGTGCCCGATCTCGTGTCTCCTACGTCGGTAACTCGCAGATATACCTTTCTCCAAATCAGGCATGTAATATCGATTCTTTTTCTCACCGTTTAAGACATAGTAAACTGTTTTTAATGTTCAATGTATGAATTGTGTGTGATTCGTTTAGATCTATGCATAACTTTTGAGATCCATGCATGTTTCATAGTTTTCATGTCAGGCCTCGTGCACAACACATAGTTAAACCACGCAAAACAATAGCGGAAGCATACAAAAGTGGCTTAAAATTTTTCGCTTTGGCCTGACGATTAAAACATATAATTTAAAATACAACAATACTTAAAGTATCCCAATTTAACAACATAATTCAGTACAACAGTGCATCATTTAAACAAATACAAGTACTACAGCATACAACTGAATCCCACAAGCACAGGGCATTCCCCGACTGACAGTACTAGTACATATATGCTATACGCTAACTGGGACACTCTAACCACCTCCTGGGGCACCTCCAGCTGGGTCAAAGCCACGACCAGTAGAGAAACCTGGGAACCCTGAAACAACATACAGGCAACAACACAAGCCCCAGAGGGACATCGGGGTCAACCCAGTACGGAGAGCAACTGAAAAACAGCAATAGACAGCAACAGATAAAATGCAGATGCTATGCATGAGGAATAGGGCAACAGCCGAAGGCTACAACCACCGTAGGGAGCCAAAGAACTCAGGCATAGATAAACAGCTGACAACAGAATCTGCAAAGATAGTGGCCACGGTGTGTGTACAAGCATATGGGAATTAACCACTCATTTCCACACCACACCCGATACCAGATGCTTCACAACTGCTCAACCTGCCGTTGCCCAACTCATGAACTGTGGTAGTTAACCACTCGGCTCATAGTGGCTAACTAAACCCAGCAGGGAGCTGAGAGTGCGGTATTGCCGCTCGCCCTCCCATCCTGGCATGCAACAGAACAGCACAACAACAACGCAAGGCTACAAGATCTGAACTGGATATGACAGATGTGTATGCAATGCAATAGCTTGCCATATAATTCATAAAACATATGCAAGAAACAACAATACAGAACAAACACAGCATTACACATAATATCTATGCCAAATCCACGCTGTGAAACAAGCTCACATCCGTACATCAAATCTCTGTGCAACAATTACTACAAACAGATTTCCACAATGAAGTCCCGAGCACACAGATCTACCACCTACTCAACCAACACAAGCAACTAATCAAGGACCTACGAACTCAACCAGCGCTATACTACCCCATCTAACTCAGCAGAGAGCTCTAAACAACACAAGACAGGGTCTGAACACTTACCCCAACAAGTTAGGACAGAAACGCTAACAGACTACACAAGGGAGATGTCTTAGCGCACCTCATCAGCTTCAAGCAAACGTCCGAAAGCTATATCCAAATGAAGCGTCTCAGCAAGAGGAGTCCAACGCTACCACTCTTACTTCAATCGGAGCTGTTGACCGTCGACAATCGGAGAAGATAAGGTTCGATGAACAGTAGCTAGGGTATCGCGACAGAGTTTGCTATCGAGAAATATTCTAAGTGTCGGGAACAATAATAGAGAACGATGCCAAGCTCCCTATTAAATCTCACTGCTGACAGAACTGGGGACAGATCCACCGACAACTTAAGCTATCACAGCTGGTAATCCGCTAGATCCAGATCTCTCAACATATCTCACTCTAAACCAAAACAGATCTCTACTAACTCAAACGACGTCGCAGAGAACTACTGTCGCAACTAGACACGTCACCCGCTACTCACTGCTGAACAACTATCCAACATCTGTTGACAACGCAACAACAGATCTATCACACAGCTGAAACTAACACAACTCACAGCTGAGTCTTCTTCGCTAATCCAAAATGTTGGCGTTCCAACTAATCCAAACGACGACGTATCAACTAATCCAAACGAGGACGTTTAGCTACTCACTGCTGAAAGACGCTAGCGCACTCTCTACTGATCAATGACAACAGGTCTCACTACGACTGCTGAACTCAACCACTCAACAACAACTGCTGACGTCACCACTGCTGAACGCTAACATTAAGCGATGACCCACGCTAACTACTGATCGCTGAATTCAATTCCTCAGCTTTCCAGAATTGCTCCAAGGACTAAACAAAACCCAATATATTCTCCAAGCATAACAACTCAAAGCTGATCTCAATAAAACCCGATTAATTTACTCAATTAATCTCATCAGCTTTTGGGTCTCACATTTCAAAACGTATTTGATTATTTTCTTGTGAAGCTTCGGTCATGGGCAGTTCTTGGGGCTAAGGTTAGGTCCAAGGGTGGTCTATATATTTAGTCCATCGAGTTAGGATCACATAGGTTCAAACGGGAAGCGATTTGGTCAAGGAATGAATTAGTTACGAATTTTATGATCAGCACGTGTTCTGGCTTGTCGTCTGTGCGTGACAGTAGAGTTGATGGGATCGGGTAAGTCACTCTATGTGTTCTGTGTGGTCAAGGTTGATTTTGGGGGATATCTTATTGAGTTAGAGTCACGTAGGTCCAAACCGGAAGCAATTTGGTCAATGATTGAATTAGTTATGAATTTTATGGCTAGCACATGTCCTGGTTGCAGTCTGCGCATGGGCAATGGGTTTTCCGGCGTCGTGTTGGTCATGTACTCATTTTTGAGTTTCTGACTAGTACATTTAGGGTGATGTGGGTCAAAATGGGGAGTGATTTGATTAATAAATGGATTTTTAAAGATTTTTACTGTTTTGTCGCTCGAAATGAGACTCGTCGGGTCATTTTTGTGAAAATTAAGATTTCGAGTCTTAGAGTTTGCCAAAGTTCGTGGATGAATTTATTTGATGTTTTAAGCATATTTTAAGATGTTTTCCAGCCTTTTTAGATTTTATTTGATTTATGAGATTTTTGATAATTTTCATGACAAATTAATGCCTAGAAAATGATTTTTAGCATGTGTGATTTTTAAATTGTCATGGCGGGACCAGGTCGGTTCGTCGAGTGTCGAGTCAAAATATTTTAAAGTGGTCTGAATTATTTTAATTATGGTCCGATTTAATTTTAAGTCAAAGGTCCAATTTTTAAAGAAAATGATAAAATATTTTAAATCGAGTCAAACTTTTAATTTAATTGAGTTTTATGTTTATTTTAAGTTTTTAAGTAAAAATTGGAGTCTTTTAATTTTTAATTGAGTCAAAATTTACAATGAGATCTTACCCGTGGTCAAAATTGGTCATTTGGGTCAAAATTGATTAAGTTATCCTTTTAAAAGTCAAAATCTGATTAAATTGATTTTAAGTCAAAATTGATTTTGAAAATAGTCAAAATTAGTCTTTTGATTTTTAATTCAAATTTGATTTTGAAATTAGTCAAAATTAGCCCTTTGATTTTTAAGTCAAAATTGATTTTGAAATTAGTCAAATTAGCCCTTTGATTTTAAAGTCAAAATTGATTTTGAAATTAGTCAAAATTAATCATTTGATTGTAAAGTCAAAATTGAGTTGAAATTAGTCAAAATTGGATGGTGTTAGGAATTTTAAAGAGGGACTCTTAAGTCTTGGGCTAAGTCAATGTTGATGTGACTCTAAAAGTAGTGGACCAGGCTCCTGAACCAGTTCTTGACCGATGTAGAAAATGTAGAAGCCCGTGAATGTATATTTAATCATATATGTAGTACTTTATGTACGTAACTGTTTTAAAAAAAATGATTAAATATACATAAACGGGCTAAGCTTTTAAACTTGCATAATTTTACGAAATGCACTCATCATGAATGTTTTATGGAACGTGAAAGACATGTTCTTTTAAAAGACAAAACCCGAGGAATTGAATGATTTGTGGCAAGTTTATGATGAGGGGATGTGGGATACCGGGCCCGTTGAACTTCTGTTTTCATGTATTATGAGCTTATGGATCCATGTGTTCACGGTATGGTGAAGTGACAGCATAGAGGTGTAACTTTATAGGGATCCCGAGGTAAGGTCGGGTGAACTACATCACCGCGTACGTTGGTTTATAGATTGATCAATCGCATATGGTCCACACGTCAGGATACGACTCATACGTTTTTCATGTTATGATATGTCATGACTTATGTACGCTATATGTTATGTATGATATGAAATGTACGAAGCAATGTTTTAAGATAATGCATGCATTCATGCTTTTTAACGTAATTTTATTACAAGTATGCGCTTGCATGCGACTTTATTAATATGTACTTTGTTATGTTACAAGATAGAGCATGCTGAGCCTCTAGCCTCACTAGGTTTAAATGGTGCAGGTGATGACCCTGCTGATGAGTACATTCCTACTGGCGGTGAGGACCTCTGAGCGCCGGCTGCAGTAGTACCCCGTGACCGCACTTATGTTTCACTTTTATTATGATACGCTTTTCATATGTTGGCTTAAACATGTTCACTTTCAGTACTTTTACTCATTTGGTTTTAATAAGTAGGGACGATTTTATGTTTTAAAATACTTATTTATTTCTATTTCAAGTCTTGTTGAGAAAATGGTTTGGAAAATGTTTTAAAAGGGAACGATCCACACTTTCAGTTTATGTATTCCACAAACGTTTAAAAAAAATTCAGTCTGATTCGTTTCAGTAAACGGGTCAAAGTAAGTCACCTATAATGTATAGTCTCAATGATGTTTCGAGTAGTAAGGACTAATCTGTACAAAAAGACCTCGGAGTTAATCCACGCTACAAATGATAACCACTTGGAAAGTCCGAGCGATGGTAGTTTGATAGATCACCAGGTCTTTATCCATCTGCATACTCAGAACATCTCTATGTTCCCTACCAATGAAACATGATACTTTGCATCACAGATTCTAGTCTCAAGCTCAAGAGACCCTTATCCACTTTTGGACGGTCCAATCGACTAGGAACTCATTTAGAACACACAGTGACTATTAGATGTATTTTATGATATCCATCAAATCCACTATTATATCTAACATACACAATAGTGCATTCAAGGTCTTTCCAACAATTTGTAATCATAATAATGAAGATAAATAATGTCATAAAAAAAGTTAATTTCATAAATAAAGATCGTTTTACATAGAGTCAACAAAAGAAAACCCACATGCCACAAGTTGGCTAGCTGGGCACCGAATCTAACAATATCCCACTTGCCCTATAGCCAACTAGTCAACAAATATAGTCTGTTGGGGATCGATTTAAGGAGATTTTTAATTCAAATTTGATTTTGAAATTAGTCAAAATTAGCCCTTTGATTTTTAAGTCAAAATTGATTTTGAAATTAGTCAAATTAGCCCTTTGATTTTAAAGTCAAAATTGATTTTGAAATTAGTCAAAATTAATCATTTGATTGTAAAGTCAAAATTGAGTTGAAATTAGTCAAAATTGGATGGTGTTAGGAATTTTAAAGAGGGACTCTTAAGTCTTGGGCTAAGTCAATGTTGATGTGACTCTAAAAGTAGTGGACCAGGCTCCTGAACCAGTTCTTGACCGATGTAGAAAATGTAGAAGCCCGTGAATGTATATTTAATCATATATGTAGTACTTTATGTACGTAACTGTTTTAAAAAAAATGATTAAATATACATAAACGGGCTAAGCTTTTAAACTTGCATAATTTTACGAAATGCACTCATCATGAATGTTTTATGGAACGTGAAAGACATGTTCTTTTAAAAGACAAAACCCGAGGAATTGAATGATTTGTGGCAAGTTTATGATGAGGGGATGTGGGATACCGGGCCCGTTGAACTTCTGTTTTCATGTATTATGAGCTTATGGATCCATGTGTTCACGGTATGGTGAAGTGACAGCATAGAGGTGTAACTTTATAGGGATCCCGAGGTAAGGTCGGGTGAACTACATCACCGCGTACGTTGGTTTATAGATTGATCAATCGCATATGGTCCACACGTCAGGATACGACTCATACGTTTTTCATGTTATGATATGTCATGACTTATGTACGCTATATGTTATGTATGATATGAAATGTACGAAGCAATGTTTTAATATCATGCATGCATTCATGCTTTAACGTTATTTTATTACAAGTATGTGCTTAATGCGACTTTATTAATATGTACTTTGTTATCATACAAGATAGAGCATGCTGAGCCTCTAGGCTCACTAGGTTTAAATGGTGCAGGTGATGACCCTGCTGAGTATATCCCGACTGACGGTGAGGACCTTTGAGCGCCTGCTGCAGCAGTATCCCGTGACCGCACATATGCTTCACTTTTATTATGATACGTTTTCAGATGTGGACTTTAAACATGTTCATTTCAGTAATTTTACTCAGTTGGTTTTTAAACCATATGGATGTTTTGACATTTTTAAGTATTTCTTTAATCACGTTTAAAGTATTGTTGATTAATGATTTAGAAATATTTAAAAGGGAACAAGCCACACTTTCAGTTTATGTATTCCGCAAATATTTTTTTAAAAAAATTCCTAGAGTATGGTTCGTTTCAGTTGGTATTAGAGCGATGATTCTGGTGGGGTACTAGCCTGCTGCGGGGAGCTCGAAAGTCGCACTACCACTCTGTGAGTGTAACGCCTAGAAATTCCTGACTACGTAGAAATGAGTGCATGACTAGGGGGAAAATACTTTTAGATGATTACATGCCATTTTATATGATTTATTTATGATTTATGTTGCATGGTAAACTCTTGTGTATGTAGTCAGTCACACAGTTGAGGCTGTTGTGCATTTGAGAAGTAGTGGATCCTTCCGAGGTGGAAGAAGGGGAGATGTAGGATGTTGATATCCGAACTTCCATAAACAAATATGCTGCGTACTGTATTGTGTTCTTTAAGCTTTCAGCATTTACTTTAGCATTGCACGTTTACAGTTCAGCATGCATTCATTTGAGCATACGCATTACAGTTCAGCTGTTAATTAGCATCGCATTGCATACATCAGCACACTAGCACTTGTATAGTCTTGAACAGATTTATGTGAAACATAAATCTGTTTGAGCTGTTTTAAAATATAGGATTCAGTTCTGGTATTTTCCGCATGATTTTTAAATCATACCAGATCTGTCTCCGGTGCTCTGTTTATTGTAAATGTTCAAGAACAACGAGCTATTGCAGCTCAAGTTTGTATCGGCAGCGCGCAAAATCTTAAAAGGCTTTTATCAAACAGCGCCTGCTGATCTTCTTGATCCTATTTCCGGGGACCATCACAGAAGTTGAAGCCGGGTTCGCAAAGATCAAGCTGGCAGTTGAAACCAGCCCAATACAAGGCGAGCGCTAAACATGCCAGTTCCAGCTGGAAGACTAGAACCAGCTCGACACTTCGGTCGAACGATCTGGTTAACTTAACTTGAGCTGCAATAGCTCAGTGTTCTTGAATACTTTGTGCACCGAGATACAGATTGAGTAATGTAAATAAAACATGCGAAAATAACTCAAACTGCACTCTATCGTTCGAAGGCCGATTAAACGGTTTTATGCGATAAACAAAATATGCAATGCATATGAATGCAAGTACTGAAAATAGTAAAGAAATATACGCTGAGATTTGTTTATGGAAGTTCGGAGCTCAATCTCCTACGTCTCCCCTTCTTCCGCCACGGGAAGGATCCACTAGAAGACTTTGATTACAACGACCCTCGCTGCAACCCACTCCTACGACCCGCAGCTGCAAGAACTCCTAGCATCTACCACTGCATACCAGCCCGCAAGCTGCATGTGACTAACTTCACTTATTTTACGCCTCAGTGAGAAAGGCTACACACACTTCTTTAACATCTCAGTGCGAAAGACAACTAGACTTGTATAGATCGTTTTCGCGTTCCCCAGTTCCAACTAAACATTCATTCTTGTAACTATTGCAAATCTAATTAGCAAAATGACAAGAATATCCATCACTATCAAGCATAAAAATGGAAATAATGTTCTTTATTAATCCAGAAATGAACAAAACATTCTTTAATAACAACTTGAAATTTGAATGAAGAAATAAATAAACGTCTCATATTGCTACTACAGCAACTCTTGCTCCGTTCCCTAGCCTTAAGTGGGTCTCACCCATCCTAAGACGCCGACTTTTTGTCATTACCTACAAGTCATTGCAGATATGAGATCCACATCCGGTATCAAGTACCCAAGAAGTTAAGTTAAGAGACATATTATTTCAATGTAGAATATACCTTTCACAGTTTGCAGCTGCTCGAGGTAATCCCGAAAGTTCCTCTTCCACTTGTGGCAATGGTGACAAACGTCCTTAGATTTGTTCGGCTTAGGAGCCCTTGCCTTGAGTTTCTTGTTGGGCTTCTCCTCCTTCACAGTATCAGAACACTTCTCACCCTTGCGTTTGGGACCCTTATTTGCTGATGAAGAAGAGCCCAAGAAGAGGATGGGCTTGTCCTTCTTCATGGTCCCTTCAAACACTACAAACATGTTTATCAACTCTTCAAGTGTGGCATCAAGCTTGTCCATGTTGAAGTTGACCACAAAAGGGTCGAATGTAGCAAGGAGGGAGAGGAGAAGAAAATCCTTAGATAGTTCTTGTGGAAGTACGATTTCGAGGCCATTAACTTTTCAATGAGCCCAACATATGGACCCCATACTCGCGGACCAATTCCATTCATGCATGCAGCTCGTCATGAGCTTCTTGACCGTAGTTAATCTCTTCACTCGAGAGTTCCCCCCGTACAGCTCTTTTGAGTTGAAGGTGGATGTCAGTAGCATACCCTATTTCCTCAAATCGATGCTGCAGTTCGTTGGACATAGAAGCCAACATGTAGCACCGTGCCTTGAGCTCATGGTCCCACCATGTCTCCAAGTTTTTTCAGCTCCTCATGACTGACTCCAGCATGGCCTCCTTCGGAGGGCTCTTCTCTAGCATGTAGAGTGCTAGATTAGGTGCGCAAGCGTGCGGGTTCTTGTTGACTCTATCTTTATTTATGAAATTCGGATATTTACGGCATTCTTTATCTTCATTATTATGATTACAATTGTTGGATAAATACCTTGAATACACTATAGTGTATGTTAGATGTGATAGTGGATTTGATTGCTATCATGAAACACATCTAATAGTCAATGTGTGTTCTAAACAAGTTCCTAGTCGATTGGGCCGACCAAAAGAGGATAAGGGCCGCACGAGCTTGAGACTAGCATCTGTGATTCAAAGTACAACGTTTCATTGGTAGGGAACATAGTGATGTTCTGAGCATGCAGATGGATAGTGACCTGGTGATCTATCGAACTACCCTCATTCGGACTTTCCAAGTGGTTACCATTTGTCGAGTGAATAAGTCCGAGGTCTTGGTTGTACTGATTAGTCCTCACTACTCGAAACGTCATTGTGAGTCATGTTTCAAAGGAAAAATGACAAAATTGCCCTGCAAGGGCAAGCCTGAACGTGCTCAAGGCCAATTGGATTTGATCAATACTGATGTATGTGGCCTGCTTAGCATTGGTACTAAGTTCGGTGACACCTACTTCATCACATTTACCGATGATTACTCTAGGTATGGGTACTTGTACTTAATGAAGCTCAAGTTTGAATCCTTTGAAAGGTTCAAGGAGTTCAAGACTGAAGTAGAAAATCAACTAGGAAAAAGTATTAAAACACTTTGATCCGATCGAGGTGGAGAAATACTTGAGTGCCGAATTTCAAGACTATCTTAAGGAGAATGAGATTCTCTCACAGTGGACCCCTCCGGCCATTCCACAACTCAATGGTGTAGTGGAGCATTGTAATCGAACCTTGATGGACATGGTCCGATCTATGATGAGATTCACTGAACTTCCTTCCTTGTTTTGGGGCTATGCTCTCGAAACAGAGGTAATGTTGTTGAACAATGTCCACACCAAGGCAGTGGATAAAACTACATATGAGATATGGATGGGCAAGCCACCCAAGGACTCATACTTGAGGATTGGGGATGTCCTGTTTACATAAAGTAGACATGGGAGATAAGCTGGATAATGGATCCATCTTATTCTACTTCATGGGTATCCATACTGCTTCTATTATCCCAATGAAACAAAAGTGTTTGTTTCTAGAAATGCCACTTTTTTTGAGAAGGAATTTCTACTTGATCAAAGGCAAGATTTAGAACTCGAAGAGTTTGAGAACCAACTGAAGTACCAAGTGAATCTCCTACACCTCAAGAACCAATCCTTGATATCGACACCAAGGAGATCGGAAAGGGTTCTTACGGCTCCTGTGAGATAAGGTTTCCTGCTTGAAGAGGATCAAAGTGATCAAACTATTGGATGTGATCCAAGAACCTTCAAGGAGACCATTTCTGATGCTGATTCTAATTTGTGGATTGAAGTATGCAATCTGAGATTGACTCAATGCATTCGAACCAAGTTTGGACTCTTGTAAATCCTTCCAAATTAATAGTTCTTATTGGGTGCAAATGGATATACAAGAGAAAACTTGGGCCTGATGGCAAGGTATTGACCTACAAGGTGCGACTGGTCGCAAAAGGTTACACTCAAAGGTAAGGTGTTGACTATGATGAAACCTTTTCACCAGTTGCAATGTTCAAGTCAATTAGAATCCTGCTAACCATAGTCGCATGGTACGGCTATGAGATATGACAAATGGATGTGAAGACTGTGTTCCTTAATGGAAACATTAAGGAAGAGATCTATATGATGCAGCCTGAGGGATTCACATCCGTATGAAGTGAGCATAAAGTATGCAAATTTCAGAGATCGATCTACGGTCTCAAGCAAGCATCAAGAAGTTGGAACCTGAGGTTTGATGAAACGATTAAAGAATTTGGTTTCATCAAGAATCCCGAGGAGCAATGTGTGTACAAGAAGGTAGTTAAGAATACTGTGACATTCCTTGTACTTTATGTTGATGATATTCTACTATTGGGAATGATGTAAGAATGCTGCAGTCGACTAAATTATGGTTGGCTAGTAGATTCTCGATGAAGAACATGGGTGAAGCATCCTATATTATGGGAATAAATACCTATAGAGATAGATCGAAAAGGATGATCGAACTCACCCAAGCGACCTACCTCGATACCATACTTAAGAGGTTCTCTATGGAAGAGTCCAAGAGAGGACACCTACCTATGTGCCACGGGGTCACTATATCTAAGTCTATGTGTCCGAATACTTATGAGGAGATAGAAAATATGACACGTATGTCATATGCCTCGGCAATAGGTAGTATTATGTATGATATGATCTCGACTAGACCGGATGTCACATATGCTCTGAGTGTAACGAGCCACTACCAAGCCAACCCTTGCCAAGTGCATTGGAAGGATGTGAAAGATATTCTTAAGTACTTATGAAGGACTAAGAATATGTTCATGGTCTATGGGGGTGGTGAAATGCAATTGGAAGGCTACACTAGCTTCCAATGCGATGTGGATGACTTGAAATCAACCTCTAGATTTGTATTCATGCTCAAAGGTGCTGCTGTCTCTTTGAAGAGTTCCAAGCAAGAGACCATCACGGATTCAACCACTGAGGCTGAGTACATCGTAGCATCAGCTGCTGCTAAAGAGGCTGTTTGGATGAGGAATTTTGTCCAAGAGTTGGATGTAATTCCTGAAGGAGTTGGTCCAGTCCTGATGTACTGTGACAACACGAGTGCCGTTGCACAAGCAAAGGAACCTAGGTCTCACCAAAGATTCAAACATATACTAAGAAAATATCACATAATTTGGGATATTGTGGCTAGAGGTGACATAGCAATCGATAGAGTGGCCTCTGCAGACAACATTGCTAACCCACTTACGAAGCCCTTGCTGGGACCATTGTTTGGAAAACATCGCGAAGCAATGTGTAACGTCCGGAAATCCTGATTACGTGAGAGAGTGCATGACTAGGGGAAAATTAGTTTTTAGAAAATTATATGTCATTTTATGTGATTAAGTGTTAAGGTGATGTTTTAAGATGTTCATGACATTTTATTAGCCTAGTCGAGTTCCGGACTCGTGGACGAGAATGGGGACGATAGAGGTGTAAGTTATTTAAATTTTTAATCCCTCAGATTTTTAAGAGTTAAAATTTATTATTTTAAGCATAATTTACGAAAAGTAATATTTTTATGTATATTTGTCGAGGGGAACCCGTTTTTCGCCTATACGGGTTATTTTAATGAACTTTACTACATTTTTGAAATTAGATGATTTTATATTACGAAAATTAGGAGTTTAAAGTTTAATTTTGAGTTTTAATTAACATTTTTTATTATTGGGGTTCATTGAGAGGAAAACTCTTTTATTCTCCTAATTAAAATCCTTGGAGGGGTCTTTTGCAACACCATTCATTTCTTTCAACCCTAATTTTCGGAAACCCTAGTTGCTCCCCCTCCACTCCACACCGTCGTCACCCCCTTGCTCGAGTCCATTGAATTTTGGTGTGATTTCAAGGTTTGATCATCCCAATCTCGAGTCCTCCGCTCCGGTAACGTGTATTCTTTGCAATTCTTCAAAGAGGCATGCCCGAATCTCCTTTCTCACCATTTAAATAGTTATACACTATTTTCATGAGATGTTGCATGATTTGTATGCGTAATGATTCGATCTATCGTTGTTGTTTACGATCCATGGATCACGATTTTTACACGAATATGTTAAATTCTTTGATGTGCTTCGGGCATGGACGGTTCAAAGGGCTGGGGTTCGGTTCAGGGTAGTCTGACGAGGGTCCGTGGCTAGGTGGAGGTGGCTCAACAACCTGGTCGAGCCAAAGCCGACATGATGGTCGTATCCCTCTAGCACCACTCGTTCACCGTTTTTGCATGCCTCGGCCGAGCCATGCAGGCCATGGTTCAGGCCGTGGCTCAGCCAGGGGGGCCGACCAGACCAGGTGTCGGTGGGGCTCCGGCCAAGGGTGACCGGAACAGCACGGTTGGAGGGCTGGAAGTCGGGTGAGTGCTAGGCGATGGTGGCTAGGGTTTGTGTGTTTTTCGGCCAGTTCAGCTGGACCGATTGGGGCGGTTCGGCTGAATCGGGTCGGGTCAGACAGGGATCGGGTCAAATTATTTTAAGTCAGGTGCGGGTTATTTTATTTCTGGACCGGGAATTTTTTTATTTTAAAGTTTAAGATCCGATTTTAAGTGTAATGGACCGAATATTTTAAGTCAAACTTTTAAAGTCTAAACTTCTTTAAATTCATGGGCCCAATATTTATATTAAATTTTAAATCTGATTTTAGACAATGAGACTGTTATTTTGTCAAATTTTATTGTCTGGCTTTAAGTTGTAGGACCAAGTACTTTTATAAATTTTGAAATTTAATTTTGAGTTTAATGGGCTAAGTTTGAGTCTTGGGTTAAGTTACAGTTTAAGACCAGGCCTAAGCTTTTGGGCTTATAATTAGTAGGCCAGTCACTTGAACCAGTCCTTGATCGGGGGAGGAAAAATTTAGAAGCCCGTAAATATATGTTTAATTATATATGTAGTATTTTACGTATATGGATAAGCTAATGTTTAAAGAAAAATTAAATATATATTGACGGGCTAAAACTTTTAAGCTGCATATTTTATAACGTCACGCATCATGAAAATTTTACGAAATTGTTAAGGCATGAAAGAAAAGAAAATTCTTTGAGGCATTGAAGTGGTTTGTGGAAAGTAATGATGAGTGGAGTCGGGATGCCGGGCCCGATGAACCTCTGTTAATGTTATAATGAGCTTATGCATCCATGTGTTCACGGCATGGTGAAGTGGTAGCATAGAGGTGTTGGGAATCCCGAGAAAGGTCGGGTGAACCACATCACCACGTACGTTGGTTTTTATGATTGATCAATCGTTAATGTATAATGGCCCACACATCATGGATACGACTCATACGACTTTTATGTTATGTTCATGCCTCATTATGTTATGATATACAACTTTGCACCGTGATGACTAATTTCTGAATCATGACTTACGATTATTCATACATGCATGACTTTAAGTTATTTTGCGATATTTATGTGCTTGCGTGCGGTTTTATTATATGTACTTAGTTATTATCACATAGAGCATGCTGGGCCTTTAGGCTCACTAGATTTAAATGGTGCAGGTGATCCTGCTGTTGATTTTATACTGACTGGAGGTGGGGACCTCTGATCGCCCGCTGCAGCTACTACCCCGTGACCACTTCAGATGTTTTGATTTTATTAGATATTTTTAGATACAGTATTTTTACTTGATTTTAAACCCGAATGAAAGATTTATTCTTTTTGAGACATTTATCCCTTTATGCCTTAAAGCTACGTTGAGGAAATATTTTTAATGGTCGAATTACATTTTAAAATAATGTTTATTCCGCACTATACTTCAAAAAAAAAATTTCTAGAGTTAGGTTCGTTTCACAACGGGACTACGTCTCAAGAGTAGTTGGCTTTAGGACAAGTGGGAGATTGTTAGAGTAGTGCCCAACTAGCCAACTTGTGGCGTGTGAATTCTTGTTGATTCTATGTAAAACGATATTTATTTATGAAATTCGCATATTTACGACATTCTTTATCTTCATTATTATGATTAGTGTATGTTAGATGTGATAGTGGATTTGATTGCTATCATGAAATACATCTAATGGTCACTGTGTGTTCTAAACAAGTTCCTAGTCGATTGGGCCGACCAAAAGAGGATAAGGGCCGCCCGAGCTTGATACTAGCATCTGCGATTCAAAGTACCACGTTTCATTGGTAGGGAACATAGTTATTTCTGAGCATGCAGATGGATAGTGACCTGGTAATCTATTGAACTATCCTCGTTCGGACTTTTCAAGTGATTATCATTTGTCGAGTGGATTAAGTCCGAGGTCTTGATTGTACAGATTAGTCCTCATTACTCAAAACGTCATTGAGACTCTACATGATAGGTGCCTCACTTTGATATGTTTACCGATTTCGTTGGGATCTTCACGTGGCGGGATAGGGTGAGGTCCCTATGCATGTAGGAGTCGATGCTTCGTTTTCAAGGATTCACCGCTCACCCTTGTGCGTGGATTCCTATGATGTCTGAGGAGATAATAATGTGACAAATCTCTGGCCAGAGTACTGGATGTGTTTTAGGTAAATGAGTTTACCTAGTAGCACATGCGATGTCACTGTTTGATCTCCAAGATGTATGCATGGGTATCGAATCTCTAGCGACTCTCGATTTATCAATGATCATTGATTCGATCCGGATATTTGAGCGGAAAGGATCGTACTGTACGCTAACCTTGACCAACTGGTTCTTGCAGGAACTATCATTGATGCCTAGGGGATCATGCGACGATGTTTCTAGACGCTTTACCATGATTCGATGGGTAAGTCCGAAAATGTGTTTTTGGAGTCACAAAGAATTTTGAGCCCGTGACAAGCTGTATCCCTGAACCATTGAGGGTCACACAAGTACTGGTTTCTCAATTATCGTACGGAAATTATACTCAATTTGTTGAGTATAGTAGGATGAAGGATGGAAGTGTGACTTCCTAAAATTAGCATGGGTAGTTTGACTTTCCTTAAAACAGATAGGGGCCTAACTGCTATTTTGTACTAGGTGGTCTGAAAGATTGTTTTCACATCATAATGTTCAGTTTTATAAACTGTGAAGATCAGTATGATCTGATCATCGATCGGGATTATGATGAAGCCACAACGATGGACATGAAACCAATGTTCCTTGGGCCTGGGCCTGACCTGGGCCCAATAACCTGTTTTAAGCCCATGAAAAATCTATAAATCGGGCTTGGGGTATTCATAACAAACACTCTAAGTTGGGTTTAGAATTCTCCCCTTCAGTTTTATTTTTTCCCTTCGCCTCATCTACCTTTCCCATCGTTGCCGCCGCGTCGCCGCCCGTCGCCAACGCCGCCGATGGGCGGCAAACCAACAAAAAGGAATTGAGATCTGGTTGTGGACCGGATTAGGCGTTGATCCACCAGTCAACCGTTTAAGTGCTATCTCCCTTGTGGAATAGTAGGAGCCAGGCGCCTTGTCAGGACTCGTGCACAAATTAGAGCAAAACCACATAAAGCACAACGCGGAAGCAATAAAATAGTGGAAAATTTTTCGCTTTAGGCCTGACGGTTTAAAACATATAATTTAAAATACAACAATTCTTAAAGTATCTCAATTTACAAACACATAGTACAAGAGTACAACATTTAAACAAATACCAGTACTACAGCATACAACTGAATCCCAAAAGCACAGGGCATTCCCCGGCTGACAGTACTAGTACATATATGTATACGCTAACTGGGACACTCTAACCATCTCCTGGGGCACCACCCGCTGGGTCAAAGCCACGACCAGCAGAGAAACTGGAAAACCTGAAACAACACACAGGCAACAAACACAAGCCCCAGAAGGACATCGGGGTCAAACCCCAATACGAAGATCAACTGAAACACAGCAATAGACAGAAACAGATAAAATGCAGATGCTATGCATGAGGAACAGGGCAACAGCCAAAGGCTACAACCACAGCAGGGAGCCAAAGAACTCAGGCATAGATCAACAGCTGACAACAGATTCTGCAAAGATAGTGGCCACGGTGTGTGTACAAGCATATGGAAATTACCCACTCATCTCTACACCACACCCGATACCCGATGCTGCACAACTGCTCAACCTGCCGTTTCCAAGTCATGAACTGTGGTAGTTAACCACTCGGCCCATAGTGGCTAACTGAATCCAGCAGGGAGATGAGAGTGCGGTATTGCCGCTCGCCCTCGCATCCTGGCACGCAACAGAACAGAACAACAACAACACAAGGCTACAAGATCTGAACTGGATATGATATATGCGTATGCAATGCAACAACTTGCCATATAAATCATGAAATATATGCAAGAAACAACAATACAGAACAGACACAGCAATACACATAATATCCATGCCAAATCCACGCTGTAAAACAAGCTCACATCCGTACCTCAAAACTATGTGCAACAATTACTACAATTACCACAGCAGATTGCCACAATGACGTCCCGAGCACACAAATCTGCCACCTGCTCAACGGTAACATACAAAACCTCAGGGACCGAAGCACAGAAAAGAAACAGCTGGGAGCTACGAACTCCACCAGCGCTATCCTACTCCATCTAACTCAACAAAGAGCTCTAAACAACACAAGACAGGATCTGAACACTTACCCCAAAAAGCTAGGAGCGAAATCCGACGCTTATGCTAAAAGACTACACAAGAGAGATGTCTTCGCACACCTCACCAGCTTCAAGAACGTCCGAAAGCTATATCCAAACGAAGCGTCTCAGCAAGAGGAGTCCAATCGCTACCACTCTTACTTCAATCGGAGCTGTCTACCGTTGACAATTGAAGAAGATAAGGTTCGGTGAACAGTAGCTAGGGTATCGCGACAGAGCTTGCTATTGGGAAATATTCTAAGTGTCGGGAAGCAATAATAGAGAACAAGGCCAAGCTCCCTATTAAATCTCACTGCTGACAGAAACTGGGAACAGATCCACCGACAACTTAAGTCATCACAACTGATATTCCCGCTCGCAAACAGATCTTGCAACAGATCTCACTCTACGCGACAACAGCGATCATTTAAACTAAACGACATCGCAGAGAACTACTGTCGCAACTGGACACGTCACCCGCTACTCACAGCTGAACAACTAACCAACATCTTTTCGCAACACAACAACAAATCTCTCACACAGCAGAGAACTAACACAACTCACTGCTGAGTCTTCTTCGCTATATCAAAACGCTGTTGTTCCAACTAATCCAAACGACGACGTACAGCTACTCACTGCTGAAACACTCTAGCGCACTCTCTACTGCTCAGAGACAACAGATCTTGCTACGACTACTGAACTCAACCACTCAGCAACAACTACTGACGTCACCGCTGCTGAACGCCAACATTCAGCGATGATCCAGTACTCACTACTGAACAGATTCCGCGCCAACTATAACTCTCCAGAACTGTTCTAAGAACTAAAACAAAACCCGATAGCTTCTCCAAGAGTAACAACTCAAAGCTGCCCTCAATAAAACCCGATTAATTAACTCAATTAATCTCATCAGCTTTCGGGCCTCACATCTCTCCCCCACTAAAACAGGATTTCATCCTCGAAATCAAACAGCTCAAGATCAAGAGTTCAAGATAACTGGGGAAAAGAACTTAAGCAAACATCTACCAGGAAAACAAGAAACCAACTACTGGAATATGCTCCAACACTCACTCAAACAGATGCGGCCACTCATGCTGCATCTTCTCTTCCAGTTCCCACATAGCTTCCTCTCTTCCATGTTTGCTCCACTGAACCATCACGAAAGGAATGGTTTTGTTCCTCAACTGTTTCTCCTTCCTATACAGTATCTGCATGGGATACTCAACATAACTCAAAGTCTGATCAAGCTCTACCTCATCTGTCCTCAACACATGAGAGGGATCTGGCTCATACTTCCTCAACATCGAAACATGAAACACGTCATGTAAGGAAGACAAATATGGTGGCAAAAACAGCCGATATGCCAAAGGGCCAATCCTCTCAACAATCTCATACGGTCCAACATAACGAGGAGCTAACTTACCTTTGATACCAAATCGTAAAAAACACTACGAAAGGAGAAACTTTCAGGAAAACACGATCACCAACCTAAAATTCTAAAGGCCTACGTCTATTATTCGCATAACTGGCTTGGCGATCTTGTGTAGCTTTCATACGCTGGCGAATCAGATCTGCATGATCTCTCATCTGCTGCACAAATTCTGGAGAAGACAACTGCTTCTCACCCACTTCTTCCCAACACACAGGCGACCTGCACTTCCTGCCATACAGTGCTTCAAACGGTGCCATGCCAATCGTCACTTGGTAGCTGTTATTATAAAAAAACTCAACCAAAGACAGTGAATCCTGCCAGCTACCACCAAAGTCCATCACTACAGCTCTTAGCATATCCTCCAAAATCTGGATGGTCCTCTCAGATTGGCCATCTTTTTGGGGGTGATACGCTGTATTCATAGACAATCTGGTACCTAAAGCTGTCCACAAACTCTTCCAAAACCTGGAAGTAAATCTCGGATCTCTGTCTAAGACAATGGAAACAGGCACACCATGCAAATGCACCACAAAATCCACGTACAGCTTCGCCATTTTCTTCAAAGGAAACGTCATACCATAGGGAATGAAGTGATCAGACTTCGACAATCTGTCGATAACAACCCACACAGCATCGCATCCTCTGTTGGAACGAGGCAGATGCGTCACAAAATCCATCGCTACGTGTTCCCAATTCCACTGGGGCACTTTCAAACTCTGCAATAGACCACCAGGTCTCATCCTTTGAGCCTTGACTTGCTGATAATTCAGACATCTAGCCACAAAATCAGCAACGTCGCTCTTCAAACCAGCCCACCAGAAGTGAGACTTCAAAGCATAATACATCTTCCTCACTCCTGGATGAACACTGTGCCTACTGCAGTGCGCTTCTTTAAGGATCTCTTCCTTCAAATCAATCATATTTGGCACAACCAACCTGCCACGGAATCTCAAACAACCATCAGAAGAAACAGAATACTCCTCAAGCTGTCCATCTCTAACCTTCAACTTGAGCTCATGGATGGAAGGATCTGTCATTGGAGCAGCTCTAATGCTCGCTACAATCTGTGGTTCAACTTGGAAATAAGACACAACAACATAATCCTCAGCTGGGTAAAAACGCCAACCAGTAGTGCTTAAATGCTCATGCACCTTCGAAATCTGCACAGATGCAAGCATCGCCACTTGAGCTTTCCTACTCAAGGAATCAGCCACTACATTAACTTTCCCAGGCTGGTATTGGATCTCACAATCAAAATCCTTAAGCAGTTCCATCCATCTACGCTGTCTCATATTCAAATATGACTAAAAAAACAAATACTGGAGACTCTTGTGGTCCAAGTACACCACAAACTGCTCGCCATACATATAGTGGCGCCAAATCTTCAAAGAAAAGACCACGGCTGCTAGCTCTAAATCATGAACTGGGTACCGAGTCTCATGCGGTTTCAATTGCCGAGAGGCATAAGCAATGACTCGACCATTATGCATCAACACACAACCCAATCCATTGAGAGAATCATCTGAACAAACAACAAAGCCACCTGAACCAGACGACAAAGCTAACACAGGTGCAGAAGTTAGCTTCTCTTTGAGCAACTGAAAACTATTCTCGCATTGCTCATTCCACTCAAACCTCTTGTCCTTCTGAGTCAACTGTGTCATTGGCTTAGCTATACTAGAGAATCCCTCGATAAAACGACGGTAGTAGCCAGCCAGACCCAAGAAGGTACGAATCCCAGCGACATTCTTGGGACGCTCCCAGTTGAGAACAACCTCAACCTTACTGGGATCCACAGAAATACCATCAACAGAAATTACATGACCCAGAAAAACAACTCGGTCTAACCAAAACTCGCACTTAGAAAACTTAGCATACAACTGCGAGTCTCGAAGCTTCTGAAGAACCAACTTCAAATGCTCTTTGTGCTGCATCGGAGTCTTAGAGTACACCAAAATATCATCGATAAAAACAATCACAAACTGATAGATGTACTCTCGAAAAACTCTATTCATCAAGTCCATGAAAACTGCGGGAGCATTCGTCAAACCAAAAGGCATAACCAGAAACTCGTAATGCCCATACCTCGTGCGAAACACAGTCTTCTCGACATCCTGCTCACAGATGAACAACTGATGGTACCACGAACGAAGATCGATCTTAGAAAACACAGCCGAACCCTGAAGTTGATCAAACAAGTCATCGGTCCTAGGCAAAGGGTACTTGTTCTTCACTGTCGCTTTGTTCAACTGCCTAAAGTCGATACACATCCTCATCGACCCGTCATTCTTCTTAACAAACAAGATAGGAGCTCCCCACGGAGACATGCTAGGCCTAATGAATCCCTTCTCCAGCAAATCACTGAGCTGAACCTTAAGCTCCCTCAACTCAGCAGGCGCTAGACGATACGGAGCTCTCAAAATCGGCGCTGTACCAGGTACCAACTCAATGCTGAAGTCGATCTCCTTCCTCGAAGGAAAACCAGGAATCTTCTCCAAAAACACATCTGGGAAACGTCGAACCACGGGACCCTACTAAGCTCTACGCTCAAAGAAGAAGAAGCATCTAAGGCATAGATCATAAAACCCGCATTCTCGAGCGACAACAGGCTAAACATCTCCATCATAGAGACTAAAGGAATCTTCGACTGGGAATCTTGGCCGTAGAAGTTCCAGTTCTCGTCAAACTGAGGCCTAAAACGCACAATGCCATGGAAACAATCCACCGACGCCATAAAACTCGACAACACATCCATTCCCACTATACAGTCGAAATCCCATAACACCAAACGAATCAAATTCGCAACTAAAAAATTCTCACAAAACCTCAAAATACCATTCAACAAAACCTCTCGGGAGTACAGGCTCACGCCAGCCGGAGTTGCAACAGAGACAACATCGCGCAAAGGGGTGGTATGCAAACCATGCTCAACCACAAATGCATCAGAAATAAACGAATGCGATGCGCCAGTATCAAACAATACTCGTGCAGGAAAATCAAAGACAGAGCAAGTACCTGAAATCACTCCGCTCGGCGTGCCCTCCGCTTGCTCCCTAGTAATGGCATTCACTTGGGCTTGCTGGGGATGTCAGGCCCCATGCTAATCATATAAGATTACAGCAAAATTAAGCACATAATCACGTAAGCGTAAAATCGGGCTTAAAATATTTAGAAATATAATTGGGCCTGAACTTAAAACATCATTCAAAATATTCATAATCAAAATAAGAGTTGACTCAAACTCATATAAAACAGGTAACATCAACTGTCAATTCAAATACAGATCCCCAAAATACATATGACACGAGGCATTCCCCGGGTTCGATACATAATAAAATAACTGGGACTCATGGGAACGGGGATCGACCAGTTGAACCTCCACTCTGTCCAGCTTGGTTACCTGAAGATCCTGCAAGTGGGTAACACCGACCCAAACAACACAAAAGCAGGAAAACAAATACGAGGTCAAGCCTCAGTACGAAGAGCTATCAAAACAGCTAATCATGCAACATGCCATAATCGATGCTATGAAATGCATGAGGGCTATCAAGGATCGGATAGCTAGACCAGTGTATCAACTGGCAATCATCTCAATCCGCCTCTATACCCGCACAGTGTATCAACCGGGGAAATCATCGGTCCGTGATCTTCGGAGCCCGTCAGCTCATCATAGCTCGGTGGTAGACACTCGAATCCGGTAGTCACCACTCCGATGATAGCGTTGGACTTTTCAGGCACAACTCATCAGTCGGCCAGTCACAACGTGGCTTTCAATCGGGTCATTTCAATCTGTCAATCAGGCTCAAGATGTATGCATGTATGCCAATCAATATTCAATTCAAAATGCATACTATTCAATTCGAATGCATACAATTCACAGTACATGAAACAAGACATATAATCAATCAATTCATCATTCTTGCCTCACGTAAACACATAACAGCAATTCATAACCCGAATTTTAGCCATGCTCAAAGCTATTACGAACTTCTCAATTCGTACCTTCAATCAACTGAATTCTACCTCAACAGAATTTCAAAGGCACGGCAATACCAACAGTGCAACCAGCTTTCACCTGATATCCTCAACCACGGCAGAAGCTGTCCAGAACCTCAAATCTGTTAAGGAAACTCGACAATCAACTCATGTCTAGCTCGAATCAGAACTTCTCAGTAGCAATTCCTACGGTCACGAACCTAATCTCCGGTTCTACTTCTAAACAAAGTACTAGCATCTAATACTAAGCTTAGAACGGTAGGAAATTCTTACCCAACAGCTGGAACTAGCGGAATAACTATCGGGTTCCACTGTACGAAGAAATCAACAGCTTCGCGATCTTCTCCAAGGTCGTTCCACAGCTTCAAATGGGTAACAATCGAAAGAGCAAGTCACAGGAATTCCAGTGCCACCAAAAATCGCTCAAATAATCGGCGGAGAACGGTGACAATCGACGGGAATTAAGTCACGGTGAACAGTAGCTAACGAGGGTTGAAGATAGAGATAAGAAATATCGGGTTCAAAATAATTCTAAGTGTGAATCAACACTTCTATATATAACCCTTAAATCCAACAGCTGCTGTTCACAAAATAAACAGACGACGGGAACAGTAGATATCTGTCAACAGAAACCAGTCGTTGCCCACAACATAACCAGATGCAACAACCAGTCGTTGCATTCTCAAGTAACATCCAAAACGACACCGTTCCTACTAAACAAAACGACGCCGCAGCGCTCCATCAGCTGACAACAGATATCTCTTAAAACAACCCAGACGCAAGCGTAACCAACAAAACGACGTCACATGGCCTACGTCATCTTATCTGTCAACAGATACCTCGCGACTGGATTAAACAATGAAACAGATCCCTCGCTACTGGTACCAGACGCAATACTCAAAACGCAGCGTTTCCACTTAATCAAACGACGTCGCTTCTCATCAGCGACTGGTTCTTCAAACCAAACACGTGTCGCTTCCTCGATCACTCTCGCAATTGCGTGCCTGCTGCCAGCAACAACCATCACAAACGCAACTACTGCCAGACGCAACACAAGACGTCACGCTCACGTCATCTCTACTGATTTCCAAAATTCACCAGACACGAGCTACAGTACTATTGAACCGCGTTGACTTTCGCTACAGGAGCTTGCTGCTGACAGACTTCGCCAAAATTCGCTACGTCTGCTTCTTATAGCGCTGCGTCTGATTTCTAACACTTAGAGAAATTCGACAACTCAAAATCCCATGGCTAATCCTACGAAACTGATTAATCACGATTCGAATTTCTCAATCCTCACATTCTCCCCACCTTAAGAGATTTCGTCCTCGAAATCAAAGGCAAACTCAGGGAAAAATTCAATCAATTCATCACAACAACAGAAAGCAAAACAGAAATTCATCTGATGCATGTCCAAGAGTTCAAGATAACTGGACAAATAACAACCAACAACTAGGGAAACACACCCAGTGTTGTCATACGGTGGCGGATCCAGATCCCACTTCCCGGGGGCACAGCGGAAATCAAAAATAGCCCCGGAAAGCGTTCAATACATCAATATAAATCTACAAACATACATAAGGTGTTCGTAGATTTGTTACCTTGCTGGCGTCTAGGCGCCTGGCTCCAACCAGAAATCACAAAGAAAATCTGGCTCTTCTCGGTAGGCAGCGGTAGATCCTCCAATCAGGTCCACGACCGGATTCAATCTTCCTCCGTCAATCTACACTAGAAGACTTGACGGATTTTATTACGGACGGAATCTCCTCAGCATGACTATCGGAGCAAGTCCGATCACGGGCCCGCGGCTGGCGGCGGCGGGTGAAGACCGGCGGTGGCGGTGTGAGGCTAGAGAGGAGGGGCGGCCGATTTGGAGTTTTGGAGGCTAGGGTTAATTATTCAAGTGAAGTGATTAGCCCTAGAGTTACTCATACAATTATAAGTAATTCATGGGCTTGAACCGGTCCAATGGACTTGGGTCAAACCCAGGTCCATATGAACATTCGGTTCGTTTGATTCACTGTGGTTTCATCATAACTCCGATCGACGATCAGATCGGACCGATCGACTCAGTTTCCAAAACTGAATATTATGATGTGAAAATAATTTTTCATATTACCTAGTCCAAAATGACAGTTTTTCCCCTCAGCAGTGGGAAATCGCAATTTCACCCCTGTTGACCTTTAGGAAGTCGCACTCCCTAAAATCCTCTTCCTATGCTCAACACATTGAGCTCAGTTTCCGTGCGAGAATCATGAACCCAGTACTTGTGTGACCCTCAATGGTTCAGGGATACAGCTAGCCGTGGGCCCACAACCATTGCAGCTCCGAAATCATAATTTCGGACTTGCCCATCGGATCATGGTAAAGCGCCTAGCAACATCGCCCCATGATCCCCTAGGTATCACTGATAGTGCCTGCAAGAACCATTTGGTCGTGGTTAGCGTACAGTACGGTCCTTTCAACACATATATCCCGATCACATCAACGACCATTGGTAAATCGAGAGTCGCTAGAGATCCGATAGCTATGCATACATCTTGGAGATCGAATAGTGACATCGCGAGTGTTACTAGGCAAACCCATTTACCTAAAACACATCCAGTACTCTGGCCAGAGATTTAAACACTATTATCCCCTCAGATAGCATAGGATATCCACGCATGAGAGCGAGCGGTGAATCCTCGACAACGAAGCATCGACTCC